>CM069857.1:7700470-7962970 GCA_036172795.1 Pelodytes ibericus
GGACCCTGGACCATTCCATGACCCTGGAAGGTTGAGCATGGACCCTGGACCATTCCATGACCCTCGAAGGTTGACCATGGACCCTGGACCATTCCATGACCCTGGAAGGTTGAGTGTCAGCTTCCTCCGCAGTGTTAGACACACTGCATCAGACAGTAGTAAGCCCACACAAATTGCCTGACGCGTTTGCTTTTGCACAGACCAGGGCTGAGATAATGCTGAGTGTCAGGATTTCCCAAAAGTTGTTAGAACAAACACTGAATAAAGATTGTACTTCTTCCAGTTACAGATTAAACAACAGGGATACAATGTTGATTGCAGAAACTTTAGAGCATATATATGTATATACAGTAGGAGGAGAGATATACAGATACACTGTATGGAAGATCTGGATAATATAGGGAATGATTTGTGATACAAATATACAGTGAACTCCCTTTACCTTTCCATCTGGTAAGTATATAGCAGACAGACAAGGTTCCAGATCTTATGATAGTCATTATATAGGTAATACTTGCAGAGTGTGGATCAGCAGCGGAAGGGTTAATATGCATAGAAATGCAAGATCTGGGCTTGGAGAAGGTACAATAGTAGATTTAGGCAGTCCGTGGTCAAGGGGAAGAATTGTAGGTAGACGAAAAGAACAGGTACTATTCGTTGGGCAGGTTTTACTTTCGGCTTTGACACTGACACTGAGCTTTGCACCATCTCTGCTATTGCAATCTGAATGCAACAATAGCAAAGGTTGTGTATGACCGTCTATACTAAGCGGCCACTCACATGCTAGTGAAAAAAATTAAATAATTCTAAAAATGCATTGAATTTATTAAATATCTGTGTTTCATTTACTCCCACATATCAGGTTTGCAGCTTCTGACGATCCTCCCACGCAGCTCTTAGCATTCGCCCAGCTTGCACGCGGTCACAAATGAATTATAGATCCCCAGGGGCCACAGGCCAGCGCCATGCCCGGGGCCACAATATTAAATAATATATGGCCCCCCGGGGGCCACAGGCTAGTGTATGTCTGCAGCCCCTATATGAAATAATTATGCCCCTCCTGGGGTCGTGGGCCAACACTATGCCTGTGAGTGTGACCCCTATAATAAAAGGTAATCTAGCCCTCTACCCCCCACTCCCTGATGTTATGCTCCAATCGCTAATTAAAATAAAGCATCCCCCGAGGCTTTGGGCTGGCATCATACCCTGAACGAATCTAAAATGAAAGCCCCCCCCTCCGGGTCTTGGGGCTAGTGGCTGGTGCTATGCTCCAAGCTCCAGATAAGATGGCACTGTAGATGTTGAAATGAATTCTGCTTTGTACCTTGCAGGGACCACACTCCCTGCTGACTAGTAATAAGCACTGTCTCCCTCTCTTCTCCTGCAGGACAATGCCTTTATCTACCTGCTGCAAGCAGAGGGCCGCCTGGTGTGTGAAGACCCCGCTCACGAGCTGCCTCAGGAGGGAAAACTCAGGTAACACCAGAGGAATACAGCGCTCATGGAGTCAGCTCTGTGTCAGACAGTAGTTAGCCCACACAAACTGCCCGATGCGTTTCACTACATTAGAGTAACTCCTGTCTGGTGCAGAGCCTCTGCCGCGGCACTAACGGAGCGTTATATTCATCTGTTTGCTTTATTTACTGTGATACTTTTTTTTTTGTGTATTTTTTATAACTGTTGTGGAATTTATATTCTCTCTTATATTTGTATTTAAAATGTATACATTCAAAGAATGAGAAGCACACAAGACAAAGTTATGGTGAGGGTAAAGGCAGAGGGGTACAGGCAAGGGGAGCAGAGGGGCAATAAGCCTCCCGTGCTGCCCTCCAACATAGTTAAATGGACGGGAGAGGGCTTCTGTTTTCACTTCTAAATACCCCAGAGCATCACAACTTCTGCCTTTCTATACAATTGTCTTTCTATCAATCTCTGTAACATATCTGTGCAATCAGTTACCTGCTCCACAAGCCACTAAATTGGATTTAGTCCCCCAGGACGAAAGATGCCAGCCCTCTTCTGGGTAAAGGTGAAAGGAAATCCTCTCCACTTAAAAAACAAGGGGGTAGCCCACACCCCCAGACAAGCCACAGAAATCCAGAACTCACAGTGCTAACACCACTGCAAGGGATTCTGGGTACACTTATACCAATAAGGTGCCTCTATATATACTTTATATGCGGACCCCTTGGATCAAATGCCCGCTGTATCAGACAGACAAATGCCCGCTGTATCAGACAGACAAATGCCCACTGTATCAGACAGACAAATGCCCGCTGTATCAGACAGACTGCAAGTTAAGGATATGTGTGGGGTTAGCAAGGCTCCCGGTTTGTCTGGTGTATGTGGCTCTGTGCTGAATGGAACGTACGTGGTGTATTTTCACGGGATCAGTGACGATCCCAGCGCAGTATACACATCAATACCAGCAATATAATACATGGTATTTTCATTTTATCAGGTTAATGTAATGATATTCATATAAAATGAGTTTATTAAGAACAGAATTATCATAAAGCCACAGAATAAAACCAGTGACATATGTGATGAGCTGATAAATATGAATGTCTCATTTTATATGTCTTGGAGACGGACGGTGCCCAGAACACCAGTAACTTTACAGGGTCTCCTAAATAAAGAGGGAATTGACAAGGGAATTGACAAGGGGATTTCAAAAGTAGCCGAGTTGGGAAAATTCCCTCATTCAGCTGCATTGGAGAATATATCCGGCTACATTGGCCTAAAGTGGGACATTTCCGTCTCAATTCCCTGCACTTCTCTCTTTATTGTGTAGATCTTTAAGTTGTTGTTTTTTTTTGAGAATAGCCATTTTTTGGCACATTCAGAAGTCGCTAATAAGCAGGTCACTTTCCACCTGTTTGGTAATACGTGTTTATTTTGTGATAGAAAACCAGGGTTTGGATGTACAAAGACCCCTGTACTACACTTTTATTTTCCCTTTGTGTTTCTGATATAGAAACTCACATACTTTGGTCTTACGTTGGCATTTCCCTTGCCAATTCCCTGCATTATGAATAAAGCGTTAAATGATGTGTGTTATTACATTAAATATCCCCCCCTCAGGCGAGTTAACATCACTATCGTACAAATTACAACCGGCGTCCTTGACGTGCGTGTGGTAATGGGGTCGCTGAACGCCCCCCCTGTATCCCCCCGCCCCGACGCGCCTGTGTGTTTGCCGATCCCGGAGTACAGCACCGCCATGGGGCAGGATGTTAATTGAGTTCAACCTCCAACCGTAAAAAGGGCAATGTGTTGATTGGTCGGTAATAAGTTCCGATGGTCGATAATAATCCACGGCTTACATCATAAGATGGCTGATCTTACTGGTCACAGATTTCTCCTTGAATAAATATGAATTCCTATAGTAACATACACTGTCCTCTTTCTGATGTCTCCATATTTTGGGAAATTTCTCATAGTTTGGTTCTCCATCCTGAGTAACTTTCAAATCCCCCCAGGATTAGAATCGCGGCCCTGCTACTGTCCGCGTAGACTTAACATTGGCCTCAAGCCATCACCGGCCAGGTGGTCACCCTACACGGGATGAATACGGAAGGACAGATGAGGGAAGGACAGGCAATTCCAAGATCGATATAGGGCAAAGTATTTATATTGTAATTACCAAAGCATTCTCTTAATGAGCTCGACACAGTGGGGTCTGTTTACTATAAATTATGGTGAATTGAGAAGTGAACCGTAAACAGGTTCACCGGCAGTGTCTGTAAGTCTGTTTACCGAACGCCTGTATGACAAAGAAAAACATGTCTGATCATTTATTTCCTCTACTCTTCCTATCCACTCTGCATATGGAGTGTAATACAGTTACTGCTGTCGCTATAGTAATAGACCCGCCTCTCTCTCTCCAAGCCCCGCCTTATTGGATTTAGAAGCCCCGGTGAAATTATTTTGAATGTCAACCTACAGGGGAACTGGAATTTGTGTTAAAGTAAAAATAAGAGCTTTTCATACATGTTCAGCTTGGTAGAACTGGATTTCTGCAGATCACCACTGATTACCTTGCAGTGCCCACCACTAAGCTGGGCAAAAAAACCTTTTAAAAATGCTCCGCAGAGCCGGCCTAGAGCGTGCCAGAAGCACTGGATCAAATGATCTCCACTCACCAGTCCTCTCTGTGGGGGAGACAGCTGGATGTCTGGGTGCTGCCAGTGCTGGGTAAGCACTACGGATGCAATTTGGGGACTAAACAAGCCTTGTGAGTGCAGTCTGGGTGCTTTGTAAGTCATGTAAATTAAATATGGGTGCTGGAAAAGTCATGTGGAAGCAATCTTAGTTCTGGGGCAAGTCTTATGTGTGCAATCAGGGTGCTGGGCAAGACCTATGAATGCAGTATGGGTGCTGGGGCAAGTCCTAAGTATGCAATCCCGGTTCTGGGGCAAGATTTATGTGTGAAATCTGGGTGTTAGACAAGTCTTGGGGATGCTATCTGGGTGCTTGGGAAAGTCTTTGGTGTGTAATCTGGGTGCTTGTCAAGTCTTTTGAATGCAATCTAGATGCTGGGGCAAGTCTTGTAGGTGCAATCCGGGTGCTGGGACAAGTCTTGTAGGTGCAATCTGGGTGCACTGGCAAGACTTGTGGGTGCAATGTGGGGTGGTGAAATGTGGGTGCTGCAAGGTAGTGTTGTGGCAAGTTATGTGGGTTCAATCAGGTGCTGTGGGTGCACTGGTAAAGGATGTGGGGGCAATAATGAAAGGAGGGCAGGAGAAATAGAGTGAAGGGGGTATAACTATACCCAATCACCAATAAGCAAATAGTTATATTATTTTTTAAATAAAGGGAGTGTTTATTGATGTTTTTAATTTGAAATTTGCCTGGTGTGCGTCACTACGGTCTGCCCTTTTGATTTGCCACAGCCTTGGTCCGTGCCTCTTCCTTCTTTTTAATGAACAGACCCCACTTTCTTGCTCCTTTGCAGTCTGTTTTGTAACATTGCTTTGTAAATCAGGAGATGTGCATCATGCAGGACAAGCTTGAGTTTATTTGTAGTAAAAGCTTTGTAAAAATAAATAAATAGATTTCATTTGGTGAAATTCACAAGCTGCGGCTGAATACACGGACATGAAAGAGCTGGCAGTTTATTGTTAGCGGTAAACAGAAGACGCTCCAGTGTGTGCTATGAAAGCGCGGTGATTGTGAGATAAAGTGTACGTGGATTAGCCACGCTCGCTGGCGGAGCAGTGGGACCCGTGTCTGGAGCATCAGATCTGGTTCCACATCCAGTTGCTGTAAGGAAAGCGGAAGCAATCAAAGGGAGATTAATTCCCGACTGATCTCAATTCCTGCTTTTTTTCCTCCCCTTTATGATTCATATATTGGCTTTTCATTCTAATTAAATGGGGGGGGGGGGGGGGGAGCAGCCGTGAAACACAGAGAATTGACTGCGTTTGTGATCAGTAATCAGGTTCCGTCGCAGGTTCCAAGACGCGGGAGTCATTTAATGGACATGGTTTGGATGAAGGGTAAACGGGTCACAGAGTTCTTATCGCTCGGATCAGAACGTCGCGAGCAGACCGGCTCCCATATCTGCTGATTGCTCCTAAAGTACAGGGATGGATAGTATCTAAATATCACAACCAATGATTACAACTAATGAGAAGCCATAAGACCCCTGTTTTAACCCCTTCCCACTTGTAGGACGTTCTATGCTGTCCTACATTGTAGTGCCTACAGGCTTGTAAGATGGCATAGAACGTCCAACAATACACAGCTCATCGCGGCCCCCCTGCTGTAGGGACTTGCAGCGAGATCTCCAGTGACTTTGAGTGGCCTCAGTCTGACATAGGAAATGTAGCAAACTCTCAAACCAAGCGTCCGCTAAGTCTCTGGCATCCCTGCTTGCCTCAACTTCCGGGTTTGGGTACGCCTCCATGATGTCACACATGACGTCACAAAGAATTGAAAGATGTCCGCAGGGGCCAACAGGGTCTGTAGAGAGCCTAATTGCGTCCCTACCTGAATGTTCCTGGCTGATCACAATAAGTGCTTTGGTCATTAAGGACCAGCTGGATCGAAAGGGGTTAATATTACATTTTAACATAATGATATATATATATATATATATATATATATATATATATATATATATAGGTGATAGGCACTATTGAGTAGTGAACAAGAGTGAAAAAATGCAGCAAAACACTAGTGCAAAACCCATATTGACACAAAACAGAGGTAACAGTGAATATATAATGTTGCACAGTATGGATGATGATGATACTTGGTAAAAGTGAGTAAAGGATCAGGGAACATGAGAAAGAAGAGATAAATAAAACACGTGTGAACCTGAAACAATAGCAAATACAAAGGTATAAATGGCTTGAGTTAGACTCACCGTCACCAGAGCAGAATAATAATTGGTTAGACGTGCCTGGTGGAATTTAAATCCCTAGAGATGGTCTGGATGCAGTGGGTACATGGAGTATGGAATATATAAAGATGGAGAGAGACGAGGACATAGTGCAGTATGTAATGGTACAACACTTTAATTGGCCCCCCAAATACTGAGTCTTACTTTAAAATAAAAGCATAAAGTGCAAATGACACAACTGGGGGAAGCTGCAGTATCTGGGGTGCCAGGTATTATTCTGCTCTGGTGACTGTGAGTCCAACTCAAGCCATTTATACCTTTGTTCTCTCCTTTATCCCTATGTATTTTTAAAACAAATGAAGGTTTTTTAGTTACCTCCAATGGCCATGAGAGGATGAGCCCACCTGCCAACGTCAAGGCAGACCCCCCTAGGTGGGTCCTAACTCTAACCATTCACCTAGGGGGGTCTGCCTTGACGTTGGCAGGTGGGCTCATCCTCTCATGGCCTTTGAAGGTAACTAAAAAACCTCCATTTGTTTTAAAAATACATAGGGATAAAGGAGAGAGCGCAGGTAACTTGTTTTTCTTTGGTTTTTACTATATATTGGGGCTGATGTGTACTGTAGTCGTTGCAGCCGCCCAGTGATGGGAGTAAGCGCAGGACTTTTCTTTCTGCATTTATACCTTTGTATTTGCTATTTTTTCAGGTTCACACGTGTTTTATTTATCTCTTCTTTCTCATGTTCCCTGATCATTTACACACTTTTTCCAAATTAATCTGATCAGTATCATCATCATCCATACTGTGCAACACTTTATATTCACTATATATAAAGTAAGCATTGCTTTCATAAAATGGGACGAGGCTGTAACTATGACGATAACTATGGAGGTTATTTATTTAGTCAAAATTCTTACAGTGAGGCAGTCACTAAAGAAACCAATGGAATGTCCCTGCTGATTATATCACTTTTAGAACTTTACCCCAGAATCACCATAGAAACCAATGGAATGTCCCTGCTGATTACATCACTTTTAGAACTTTACCCCCAGAATCACCATGGCAACCAATGGAATGTTCCTGCCAATTACATCACTTTTCGAACTTTGCCCCAGAATCACCATGGAAATCAATGGAATGTTCCTGCTGATTACATCACTTTTCGAACTTTGCCCCCAGAATCACCATGGCAACCAATGGAATGTTCCTGCTGATTACATCAATTTTAGAACTTTACCCCAGAATCACCATGGAGACCAATGTAATGTTCCTGCTGATTACATCACTTTTAGAACTTTACCCCCAGAATCACCATGGCAACCAATGGAATGTTCCTGCTGATTACATCAATTTTAGAACTTTACCCCAGAATCACCATGGAGACCAATGTAATGTTCCTGCTGATTACATCACTTTTAGAACTTTACCCCCAGAATCACCATGGCAACCAATGGAATGTTCCTGCTGATTACATCACTTTTAGAACTTCACCCCAGAATCATCATGGAAAACAAAAACATTTTCCTGCTGTTGGTGGGGCAGTCCTGATTTTGAGGGTCTGTTCTGCTGTCCCACACAGCTCTCCCTCTGCCCCACTTTTCGGGACAGAGGTATTGTTCGTGGGGTAGGGGGTTTAAACCCATCAACACTGGGCTATAGGGAGATTCTCCAGTGTGTGACACTGGAGAAGAAGCACCTCCCATGTGCATTGCGGTGCTGATCCCCCTTATGCGTTTCGTGCCGGCTGGCACTTAATCATAGCCTATGATTAAGTGCCAGGCGGCACGAAACGCGTAAGGCGGATCCTTCCTGTGTGATGTGTTTCCAGGATTGTGCTAGCCACTCTTTATCTTACAATAAATCACACTCGTTGGATACAAAATTTGTTATCTGGTTTGGTCACTCCGCAATCCGATTCTTCAATTTATTCATAAATAACCCCCGATGTTGTGCCAGTGCAGCATGCACTCTGATGTGCTTCATAAAAACCTGCTGACGGAGATCCTGGCAAACGTCCACGGTCCGGATTATTTGAGAGCAGATATGGAGATCTCTCCGGGGATGCGTGTTTAATGGCGCGGCATGGCACGCCAGTCGGAGCTGTAAAACATTTCAGCTGCCATTTCAATTACTTTGATGACTTGAAAGAGTAACACAGAGAAGAGAATAAATCTGAATCTCAGCAGTTTTAAAAGATCTTCCATTTACAGTAGGAATCAGGATATATAGCTAATAAAGAAGATTGATGGCATTTAGGAGAACGTGGGGGGTTTATATAAATATCCCCACATGTTAAAGTGTCAGAAAGTTAAAGCAGAAGGAACGATTGCGGTTTGTTATGTATCGCGGCCAATGTCCATTTATTTTACCTCCCGTCACGTGTGTGTTGGGATGGAAGCTCCGCTTGCCAAATACCACAAGCCTGGCTCCTAAAATCCTATAAAACTATAGTTTTATTGTTTTACAAAGAACTCTATGGAAAGACCATTGCCCTGGCTCCTTAATGACTCATTTATTCACCTCAGAGGGATGGAGGGCTGCCAACTGTCCTGTTTTTCGGGACAGAGATAGAATTCAGCGGGATCTGGGACTGCAGCCCTGCTGTATAAACATAATCCATCTCCCCGGCTCCCACTCACCGGCGTTCCCATTTGTCAGAGTATACTGTGTCTGGATCATTTCATATCACTTTATCCCCTTCTGGATACCTCTATAAAGTTCCCATCACAGTGGAGGGATTGGGGTGGCACACTCTTTGTTCTGTTGTGTGTCCTTGTTCGTATACATGTCATGTCTTTTGGTCGACTGACTGGCCGGATCTGTGCAGAACTCTGTGGTACGCAAATTACGCATCTCCCATTGAAAAGCAGATCATTTGCATATCGTGCCACACGTGATGTCATAAGCAGGGGACGCCACAGACACATTTAAAACACATATTTTCTCCACAAAAGCAGGTTATAGTGCGAAACGCGTGAGGGGCTAGCGGGAGAACTGTCAGAAGGAGGAAAGAAGTAGTGGCCTACACAACCTGCCTGAAAACATGTTATCCTCCTGTGCTAGAGCAACGGTACTCATTGGGTGGGTTTTATTCATGAGACAATTGTAAGGGATTGAAAAAGGGAACTGTGCACTTAAGGCCAAAGTAATTTTCCAACTCCTTCGCGACAATGGACATCAGTCACAACCAGCCGGGTACTCCGTTGGCATGTCCTGCGGAGAAACGAGCGTTTTTCGCTATCTACGTTCACTAACTTGCTCTGACGGTGCTGCTCTATTTGACTCGATGTCGAGGTATTAGCCAGCACCGAAATTTGCTCTCTGGGGCACCCGCGATCGCCTCACAGAGCGATCGTGGGCGCCATATGCTGCTCCGTCAATATTGCTGTGCCCTCTTGTGGTCAGAGCTTCGGAAGTGAAAAAAAAAATCACTTCCGTCGCTCTGAATATGTTGCCCCTAGAGGCAGTCAGCAACATTGCAATGAAAAAAAAAAAAAAGATTTAATTAGCTGAAAACTAGAATTACGGTTAGATTAGCTTATAGGGTTAAAATTATATTTGGGTTATTATAAGGGATAGGGTTAAAATTAAATTTAAATAAATATGCATTACGGGATAGCATAATGGTTAGAGTTGGGGTTAAATGTAGGGTTAGGGTTAAATTTAGGGTTCAGGTTGGGGTCAAAAGGTCAGTATAGGAAAAACACAAAAAACACTATTTTTGGTTTTTGCCCCATAACTCGCAACAAAATGCAGAAAAACATTTAAACATGCATATTTCTGAACTCGGGACAATATTTAGAAACTATTTAGATGGGGTCTTTTTTAATGATTGTATTTGTGTAAATTGTCTTTTAGGTCAAAGTTAGAAAAAGTGTTGGTTTTATTTTTGCATTGATTAAAATAATCAGTAAAAGTCAATTTCCTTTTTTTTTTTTTTTGCTGCAGGAACCAATGAGAATAATTTAATTCAATTGAATGGAATTTCCTGTCTCTCTAGTGATGTCATCAAACATTGTGTAGCACTGTTAAGTGACCCTACTGTGTACAAGAGCAAGTTTATCAAAGTCCAGATGGGCAGACTAGATGGACCGAATGGTTCTTATCTACCGACGCATTCTATGTTTCTATGTCCACACAATGTATTCTATTCCAGCAGAAAAGTTATTAGCCAACCTGCTACAACCTGAGAGTATAAATTATAGTATGAAAAAAATTCAAAAAACCTTGGTACAAAACACCTCTCAAAGTTGTGGCTGCCCCTAGTGGAGCAGTGGGGGGTGGGTGCCTACAACCCTTATGAGAGAATGCTAAACAGAACTATGGTACCACCCAGGGGTCCTAGTTCTTAAAGAGGGTCTGTTTAAATGGGCACTCATGACCAAAAATACATATACTTATTGGCAATAGAAAAATATTTAAATAATTTTATTAAGGGTCCCTAAAAATGGGGTGCCCCTGGGTGAGAGCAAGTCCAAACAATACCATTAAGTATATATATCACACACCCAGTGTAACATAGAGCATAGTGACAAACAGTAGTTACATGTCAAAACCATATTAATAATAAACATGCAAAACAGTATATGACAAAAAAACGTTAAAAGACTAATAATCCTGCAGGAGAATGAAAAAAGTGGAGGTACTTCTCAAAAATAACTACTCAAAAACAACTAATAAATGCTGTGCGTCCACGGCAGTGTAATGGATACAAAACAACCTGCAAGCAAACATAAAGCATGAAGGGTGTAAAGGGACCACCGATAAAAGATATTGTTTTTGAGTAATTATTTTTGAGCAGTTTTTGGATAGCAGACTTTTTTCATTCTCTATCCTGCAGGATTATTAGTCTTTTAACGTTTTTTTTTTTGTCATATTTATTTATGGACATGAGTGCCCATTTAAACAGACCCTCTTTAAGAACTAGGAACCCTAGGTGGTACCATAGTTCTGTTTAGCATTCCAGCTGCACAGGAAGTGACTAAATGAAACAACACATTATATCCTCAGTGTCTATATCAGGGGTCCTCAAAGTACGGCCCGCGGGCCACATGCGGCCCGCCACCGACATTAATACGGCCCGCGGGGGGTGCCGGCACCCCCCGCTCCCCACTGTTTACCTTTTTTTTTTTTTCTTTTTTTTGGGGCAGCCGCAGCGGATGCGGCTGCAGAAAGAAGAAGAAAAAAAAAAAAAAATCACCGCGACCGGATGTGACGTTACGTCACATCCGGATCCAGTGACTGTTTCCCTCCCCTGTGCAGGAGGGAAACTCTGCGAAAGGCGTCCGGCCGGGGACACAGCAGCTGGAGGTAAGTGATGGGGATGCGGGGGAGGAGGGAGGTATAACGAGCATTGCAATGGCACTTTATTCCTGGGCATCTGACTGGCATAATATTACTGGGCATCTGAATGGCATAATATTACTGGGCTCTGACTGGCAAAATATTACTGGGCATCTGAATGGCATAATATTACTGGGCTCTGACTGGCATAATATTACTGGTATCTGACTGGCATAATATTACTGGGCATCTGACTGGCATAATATTACTGGTATCTGACTGGCATAATATTACTGGGCATCTGACTGGCATAATATTACTGGTATCTGACTGGCATAATATTACTGGGCATCTGAATGGCATAATATTACTGGGCTCTGACTGGCAAAATATTACTGGGCATCTGAATGGCAAAATATTACTGGGCACTGACTGGCAAAATATTACTGGGCATCTGAATGGCATAATATTACTGGGCACTGACTGGCAAAATATTACTGGGCATCTGAATGGCATAATATTACTGGGCACTGACTGGCAAAATATTACTGGGCATCTGAATGGCAAAATATTACTGGGCATCTGAATAGCAAAATATTACTGGGCATCTGAATAGCAAAATATTACTGGGCATCTGAATGGCAAAATATTACTGGGCACTGACTGGCACAATATTACTGGGCATCTGACTGGTATAATATTACTGGGCATCTGAATGGCACACTATTCCTGGGCTCTGACTGGCACAATATTCCTGGGCATCTGACTGGCATAATATTACTGGGCATCTGAATGGCACACTATTACTGGGCATCTGAATGGCACACTATTCCTGGGCTCTGACTGGCACAATATTCCTGGGCATCTGACTGGCATAATATTACTGGGCATCTGAATGGCACACTATTCCTGGGCATCTGACTGGTACAATATTACTGGGCACTGACTGGTACAATATTACTGGGCATCTGACTGGCATAATATTACTGGGCATCTGACTGGCATAATATTACTGGGCATCTGACTGGTACAATATTCCTGGGCATCTGAATTGCATAATATTCCTGGGCATCTGAATTGCATAATATTCCTGGGCATCTGAATGGCATAATATCACTGGGCATCTGACTGGCATAATATCCCTGGGCATCTGACTGGCATAATATCCCTGGGCATCTGACTGGCATAATATTCTTGGGCTCTGACTGGCATAATATTCCTGGGCATCTGACTGGCACACTATTCCCATTGAAATAAGTAAGTTTGTTGATTTAACTTTAATTCATTTTAAATATTGTATTAGTTCCCGATTTGTTTCAAAATAAGATATATGCAGTGTGCATAGGAATTTGTTCATAGTTTTTGTTTTTACTATAGTCCGGCCCTCCAACGGTCTGAGGGACAGTGAACTGGCCCCCTGTTTAAAAAGTTTGAGGACCCCTGGTCTATATAGTCAGTGCTGCTGCACCTGCAGTAACCATGCAGAGTATTCTCTGGGGGAGGGCTGGAGTCAGATATTAAACATGTGATTTATACAGAATGCCTGCATCAAATCACACTGGGATAAAACCCTGTGCACTATACAAGCAGTGATCTTCATCTTACACCAAAGTGAGTTTGGGGACTAGACCAACCTTTTAAGATTGAAATTCCCTGCATTTCTCTTTTTCTTAAATAAAGGATGATATAAAGTTTATACGACATGATAGACCTGTGGGAGACTTTTCTCCTGTTCTGGCAGATTTGTGCTTTGTTTATTTGTTCTCTGGCTAGCAGTTTAATGCTTTGATTTGCTGGTTGCAGGGAGGTTTAAGCACATTCTGGTCCTGTTGGTATAAATCACTGTAAATAAACGCAGAGAGATTGATTTATCCCATTCCAGGCAGGATAATTGAAAGCATCTCTCTGGCTGGTGAGGAAATTGAAACTCACAGAGGTTTATTTGGAAAATATATGTTTTGTTTTTTCATAAAATCTGTGTGTAGGATTTTAATTAAAAGATATTAAAATGCCGGTTCCATTTATTGGCTTTCCTGCGTTTAGCATGTGCCCAGATAGTATTGCAGAAAAGGTGCAATAAATATGAATCTATCGTATGTAAATAATCACAAGCAAACATCATACAAGACATTCACAATACTAATCAGTACAGAGACTTATTCCACAAGTGAATTCCATTTATTTGTGTCAGTGGATTGAATGGAAAGCTAATAATAGATCAATCATTATTCAGGGTGAAAACATTATGAAAAACGTTCATACATTGGGTTGGTAGAATTGGAGCAAATGCATAAGTTACGTGAAACACATGTTTGTAATGATTCTGTCAGGACAACTCACACACAGCAAGGATCTACACTAACACATCTTACCATCCAGCCATGAGGCACCATACTTGCCAATAGTCCCAAATTTGTCTGAACAGTCATGGTTTTTGGGGTCTTGTCCCAGCATTAATACTGTCTATGTACAGTATGCTTAGCACTGCACGCAGGCAGTATTGTATCTCTCCTGGCATTAACACTGTCTATGTACAGTATGCTCGGCACTGTGCGCAGGCAGCATTGTGTCTGTCCTGGCATTAAAACCGTCTATATACAGTATGCTCAGCACTGCGCGCAGGCAGCATTGTGTCTGTCCTGGCATTAATGCCGTCTATGTACAGTATGCTCAGCACTGCGCAGAGGCAGCATTGTGTCTGTCCCAGCATTAATACTGTCTATGTGCAGTATGCTCAGCACTGCGTGCAGACAGCATTGTGTCCGTCCTGGTATTAATACTGTCTATGTACAGTATGCTCAGCACTGCGCGCAGGCAGTATTGTATCTGTCCTGGCATTAACACTGTCTATGTACAGTATGCTCGGCACTGTGCGCAGGCAGCATTGTGTCTGTCCTGGTATTAATGCCGTCTATGTACAGTATGCTCAGCACTGTGCGCAGGCAGTATTGTATCTGTCCTGGCATTAATACTGTCTATGTACAGTATGCTCGGCACTGTGCGCAGGCAGCATTGTGTCTGTCCTGGCATTAATGCCGTCTATGTACAGTATGCTCAGCACTGCGCAGAGGCAGCATTGTGTCTGTCCCAGCATTAATACTGTCTATGTACAGTATGCTCAGCACTGTGCACAGGCAGTATTGTATCTGTCCCGGCATTAATACAGTCTATGTACAGTGTGCTCGGCACTGCGCAGAGGCAGCATTGTGTCTGTCCTGGCATTAATACCGTCTATGTACAGTATGTTCAGCACTGTGCACAGGCAGCATTGTGTCTGTCCGGCATTAATACTGTCTCTGTACAGTATGCTCAGCACTGCGCGCAGGCAGCATTGTGTCTGTCCTGGCATTAATACTGTCTATGTACAGTATGCTCAGCACTGTGCGCAGGCAGCATTGTGTCTGCCCCGGTATTAATACCGTCTGTGTACAGTATTCTCAGCACTGCGCACAGCCAGCATTGTGTCTGCCCCGGTATTAATACCGTCTATGTACAGTATGCTCAGCACTGTGCGCAGGCAGCATTGTGTCTGTCCCAGCATTAATACTGTCTTTGTACAGGATGCTCAGCACTGCGCGCAGGCAGCATTGTGCCTGTCCCGGCATTAATACTGTCTATGTACAGTATGCTCAGCACTGCACGCAGGCAGCATTGTGTCTGTCCCGGTATTAATACTGTCTATGTACAGTATGCTCAGCACTGTGTGCAGGCAGCATTGTGTCTGTCCCAGCATTAATACTGTCTATGTACGGTATGCTCAGCACTGTGCAGGCAGCATTGTGTCTGTCCCGGTATTAATACTGTCTATGTACAGTATGCTCAGCACTGCGGGCAGGCAGCATTGTGTCTGTCCCGGTATTAATACTGTCTATGTACAGTATGCTCAGCACTGCGCGCAGGCAGCATTGTATCTGTCCCGGCATTAATACTGTCTATGTACAGTATGCTCAGCACTGCGCGCAGGCAGCATTGTGTCTGTCCTGGTATTAATACTCCATAGGAGCTTTATTCATGATAGTCGGACTTGCAGGGAATTGAGAAGGAATTTCAAACTTAAGGCCAAAGTAGACAAATTGGTAAAATTCTCCCATTCTGTTGACATTTGAAATCACCTTCTCAATTCTCTGCAGTTCCCTCTTTTATGACTAAAGCCCTTTGCAAGAGATCCTTAGTTAATGTCTCTGTGCATCTGTATGTGAAACCCTGTACAACCTATGTATTAAATGCGTACAAATGAACCAAAGTGAGTTTGCTGCCTGGAGTGTCCCTTACATAACATGCCACAATGAGCCTCTGATTAGAAATATAGAAAAACCGATTACTCACAATAATAAATATCATCTCCAGCAGCGTTATTTGCTGGGCAGTGGGGTTAGTGCATGAGAAGCCTTGAATAATAAGGATTAATCCATGGTGATTCATCTGGTCGCAATGCATCATTTTCGAGAGCCAGGGAAGATGCTTCTGTTATCGTCCTTTGTATGGAGTCGGATTTTTTTACATTTTCGCTCTCATGCCGGAGGAGGGATAATAAGTAAGTGAGGTATATAATGCAGTGCGTTTGACATGATAGCGTATTATCCAACATATAATTCACAAGCCTTGCGCACCAAGCCCGTCTCTTACAAATACAAGGAGCAGGATGGATTATCACCCACCCCTAGCTGCAGAGCAATATAACTCACACCAGTCCATGTAATAGAGCTCAATCTACTTTCACCGGCACATTGGACGCCCAGGGAATTTACTGAGTAAATGCATGTTTCCTTTTACTCCAGTTTATTCCTAGATTGTATAGAGTTTTATTCATGAAAGAGAGAATTCAGCTAAATGGGAGAATTTTTGTCAAGTCGGCTACTTTGGCCTTAAGTTTGCATTTTCCCATCTCAATTCCCTGCAATGTGAGAGAGGTGCCTCCTGGGATACAATTGTAACAGATCCCTCTGTTTTGCATTGGATCTACAATCTATGTTGTATCAGCCAACGTCCATGTTACCTAGGAACCCCTACCCTTCGACTATTCGAACGCCGCCTTCGGATGGGACTTTGTCAATTTTCAAGGCAGAAATAGACCGACCGCACAGCCTGAATCTGTAGAACAGTTTTCGGCATGCAAACAGGCGTGAGGTCGGTCCAAATAGACTTTTTCGATATCTCTGGAACCACTGGGCCGATTTATACAAAATTTTTATATGTTTGTCCCCAAGTTGTGTGGTTCATAAAGATATAAGATTTATTCATTTGTGACACAAAATCATAAAGTTATAAAAATGTATAAAAAAAAAAGTATAAGTTTTAGTTTGGAGATAATTGAGTAGATACAGTTAGAAACTCAATTATCTCCCAAGCAGAGGGGAGGGAATATGTGGGATGTGGCCATTGTCTGATTGGTTGTTGCCTATTTGTCTGTGGGTGTCTCCCTTGCAGGGGAGCACTATATAAAAGCAGAGTACCTGCCATTAAACATCAGTTCTAACTGAAATAATAAAAACCTTCTGCTCTTCTCTAATGTGCTGGAATTGCCCGATTCATGAAACATACCTAGAAACACCCAATCTACTCCCAATACCCAATACCCGTCCCGAGACCCTCCAATAAATGGACACGAGACTTGTGATGGTAAAACAAGGCCGCAGCAATTTTATTAAACACATATCAGGCTGGATCAGCCGACCACCATCCTTTTAATAGATATATATATATATATATATATATATATATATATAAAACTGAACACAGCCTGACAAAATCACTAAGCCCTTGCCAGATAACAATTTTAAAACTAAACATATATATTTACATAGTGCAAATTTAACCAAACCAAAAAAAAGGTGCTCGCCTCCCCTCCTCGTCCCTTGAGATGCCATACCTTAACCTGGTCCATCTCACCACAATGCTAACCACTAGCCGGCTCTCTTAGCTCAGTGGGCACGTCCACGAAACCAACTTCCATGTTGAAAGGTTAGGGGAGGACCGAGCACCATTCTCCTTCTAATATCCCCAACTTCAGCTTCCAAAACTGGCAAGGACTGCCAACCCCCGCTCATTTCACACCTTAAATCAGCGGGGACTACCCACATCCACCACCATGGCCTGTTCCAACCCTTCTTGCAAAGCCAGATTGAACAAATCGAGGCCCACCTCAGTTAAGTGAACCCCATCACTCCTAAAATACCTGGCCGCATCGGATTGGAATACCCAATGTCGTATGGTAACACCCCCCACGCTCAGCACAAACCTAGACACCCACTTGTTCAGCTTGACGCGGCTCCGCTCAATCGCCCTCTGATTGTGCGCGCATCGCAAATAGTTTCGGGGCACGACTTCTGACCATACAAGCGATACATTGGGAAAAAGAACCTACAACCTCGCCAAGTCCCTTTTGATGATTTTGCAGAGGTTCCACACAGGGACCGAACCCAGGTCATTTCCCCCCAGGTGAAGAAGCAAAACATCTGGGGACCCTAGCAGACAGGACACATAGGACACCCGGCACAACTCAGCATCGATGTCGTCGTTCACCGACTCCCCAAAGGGGTATGACAGATGCTGAATTAGCCGGAATTTTCCTGGATCCTTTTTTGGGACCACCCCCAAGGGCGAAACTCGTAGGGCGGCCAACGGGAGGGAATCAAAAGGACCCGCCATGTGGCCCAGGCCCACTTCTTTTACTAGCTTATCCCGAACCACATCAGGATGCTCAAAAACCGAATGTAAATTCTTCAAATGCAAACAAACCTCCCCATCCTGGAAAGGGATCCTAAAACTGACCTCAAAACCCTGTAGTAAAATATCTGCTGCCCTGCGATTCCTATATCGGTTTAGCCAGGGGCACATTGCCTCGACGTCCACCGGAGTCATCCCCCTTTCCGCCCAAGTCGGCTTTGTCACCCCCTTTTTGACGCTTAAAACACCGGGAGGCAGGGTGGCTATCCCCGCAACCCGAGCATTCATGCTTGAAGCGGCAGCCTGCACTGCATTTGCACTGGCCGTCGTTGAACTTCCAGCATCCCCCTGGGCGCCGAGGCATGGCCAAGGGAGCGGGCAAGCCCATTCCCCCGCCCCCCCCCCCCCCCCGATAAAAGACGTTAAACACCCCTGATGAGAAGCTGGCCTGGTCAGAACCCCACGTCCATTTGATCCCAACCCAGGGTAGGCCGTAAAGCAATCCACTGCCGGAATTGATCATCATACTGCCACCAGCTGAGGCCCCGTATATCCTGCATGCGTTCCAAATCTGATCTTGGTAGCAAAACAGGGAGCAACACTTCTCGGGGGCTTTCTCACCAATAACACTGGCAAGAATGGAAAAAGCCCGAATCCAGTTCCCATAATTCTTTGGAATTTTCCGGTAACTGTATTTTTCCTTCTCTTTTTCAGATTCCTTCAACTCCTTCTCCGGAGGAGGAACGTCCTCCAGGGGAAGGAGCGAATAAATCTCCACGTATTCCCTTTTCCAAATACGTTCTCTAAATTCAGGCTTCAGATGAAGGCCGAGGGGGCCCGACCAACACATATAAGAAGCACCATGTGCTATCAGGGCCACCGGGTGAGCTAACTCGTTCACGCAATAGGCGCCGCCGAGAGACTCGCCGCGGCTAACGGAACCAACGGGGGTGCCGCGGCTGTGGCCGCCGGCAGAGAAGGTTGTGCCGGTGAGGGAGGAGGCTGTACAACCCCCACCGGACCCAACATGCCAGATAAGACACCCGGAGAACCCACCGGGGAACCCCACACTCCCCCCAACAGCCCATCAACACTCTGCAATGCCGTAGTGCCAGGAGACCCTGCTACGCGGCCAACCTGCTCAATCGCCCCGCGCAAGCTATTCAACAAGTCCACCCACGGCTGACTAACAGGGTTAAGTGTACCCCCCACCCACCCCTGGGTAACAGGAGAGCCAGGCCCAGATCTTTCTCCCCAGAAGACCCACTGCAGCTGCTTCCAACCGCCCCACTGCCCCCTGCTTTAAAGGGTAAGCAGGCAGACCCCCGGTAGGCTCCTCCTCCCGGTAGGCCCAGAATCCGGATGCGTAGGGTAGCAGGGCTGTACCGGATATGGTGACAGCCCTGGATGACCGCGGCGCGCTGCACTCCAAACCCCGAGGGGAGGGGCATGGCCTGCGCTCCCCGCTCCCACCAGCCACCGGGGTTGAAAGCGCGGCCGCATTAGCAGGCCCGCTGCCGGACGCAGTGGGCCTCGCAGCCACAGAACATGGCCCGCTGTTGCGCCGCGGCTCCACTCCTGCTCTGATGAGACTGGAGGGAGCCGGCATCGGGGCTCAGTCTCGCGGGCAGGCGGGAAACCCGCCGCGCACCGCCACGAGTCCCCGCAGGAGGCGAGACCTCCGCGGGTGTACTAGCCTGAAGCCTGGCAAACTGCTGCCTCAGGCGCCTGCCACCGTCAGTGAGGGCCTCAGCCCTCAGTGCAGCAAGCATCCCCTCGATGTCCATGCCTGGGACGGTCAGGTAAGTGCAGGATTAACACTTGGGTAGCTGAAAATTGTTACCAAGTGCGTGTACCGGCCAAAATGGCTGCTGGGGAGAGGGGCTCCAGGGCTTTTATCAACTCCCCCTAAAACCCCTCCCCCAGTAGCCATCAGTCATCTATGTGCTCCCCCTCGCCCATACATGTCCTGTCCAATTCATTAGCATAATTTCCCAGGGTGCTTGTTCTGTGCTTCTTCTTCTACTACAGCACCGCCATCTTGTGTAAGGCTTTGACGTCCCCTCTTTTATCACTGTCTGCCTGATGCATGCTAACGCACTGTCATCCTTCCTAACTGTTGTTGAACACATTCAATAAATCTTTGGTTTTTGGACAAACACTATGGGAAGTTTTTTTAATGCCACTCTGGAGATGTATCATTCAAATATGAAGAAATGGTCTCTGATATATAAAAGAAAGGAAGGGGTTTACTCCCTCTTCAATATAAGGAGTGTTACCTCCCAACTGGTATTTTGCCGGCAGCCCATTGCTCAGTCTATGGGACCTATATGCTAAAAACTGAAATTAGGAAATAACCCACTATTTCCAGTTTACATTCCATAGGGTATAATGGGAGGCAATCAAACAGATTACCATTACTGCCTCTTTATGATTGTGTAACCATATTAATGGCTATAAACTGAAGGGAAGGTTTTGGTGGGTACCTATACAGTGGAAATTTCCAACACAGCTCTAGAAGAGGACGAGCCCTGAAACTTATAGAATATGAGTATTATAATATTATAATAGATTGTTCCAGTTTAGACTTTTACCCCAGAATTGCTTTTCTATACATAACCCCAAATGTGTCCTTCTTCTGCCGAATTATTTAGTTGGGGACTAATGCATGTAGCCTTCACAATGGAACCGCCATTAATTATGCAACACACAGGAGCCCCACGAGGTGACAATTGTACAATTCTAAAACAATACATATCTATACATAGACATCTCTCTCTCTCTCTCTCTCTCTCTCTCTCTCTCTCTCTCTCTCTCTCTCTCTCTCTCTCTCTCTCTCTCTGAATTGTGCCATTCAGAGCCCAGTAATATTGTGCCATTCAGAGCCCAGTAATATTGTGCCATTCAGAGCCCAGTAATATTGTGCCAGTCAGTGCCCAGTAATATTGTGCCACTCAGAGCCCAGTAATATTGTGCCACTCAGAGCCCAGTAATATTGTGCCATTCAGATACCAGGAATATTGTGCCATTCAGAGCCCAGTAATATTGTACCAGTCAGATACCAGGAATATTGTGCCAGTCAGATACCAGGAATATTGTGCCATTCGGATAACAGTAATATTGTGCCATTCAGAGTCCAGTAAAATTATGCCATTCAGAGCCCAGTAATATTGTGCCATTCAGATACCAGGAATATTGTGCCAGTCAGAGCCCAGTAATATTGTGCCAGTCAGTGCCCAGTAATATTGTGCCACTCAGAGCCCAGTAATATTGTGCCATTCAGATACCAGGAATATTGTGCCATTCAGAGCCCAGTAATATTGTACCAGTCAGATACCAGGAATATTGTGCCAGTCAGATACCAGGAATATTGTGCCATTCGGATAACAGTAATATTGTGCCATTCAGAGTCCAGTAAAATTATGCCATTCAGAGCCCAGTAATATTGTGCCATTCAGAGCCCAGTAATATTGTGCCATTCAGAGCCCAGTAATATTGTGCCATTCAGATACCAGGAATATTGTGCCAGTCAGAGCCCAGTAATATTGTGCCAGTCAGTGCCCAGTAATATTGTGCCACTCAGAGCCCAGTAATATTGTGCCATTCAGATACCAGGAATATTGTGCCATTCAGAGCCCAGTAATATTGTACCAGTCAGATACCAGGAATATTGTGCCAGTCAGATACCAGGAATATTGTGCCATTCGGATAACAGTAATATTGTGCCATTCAGAGTCCAGTAAAATTATGCCATTCAGAGCCCAGTAATATTGTGCCATTCAGATACCAGGAATATTGTGCCAGTCAGAGCCCAGTAATATTGTGCCAGTCAATGCCCAGTAATATTGTGCCACTCAGAGCCCAGTAATATTGTGCCATTCAGATACCAGGAATATTGTGCCATTCAGAGCCCAGTAATATTGTACCAGTCAGATACCAGTAATATTGTGCCACTCAGAGCCCAGTAATATTGTGCCACTCAGATAACAGTAATATTGTGCCATTCAGATACCAGGAATATTGTGCCATTCAGAGCCCAGTAATATTGTACCAGTCAGATACCAGGAATATTGTGCCAGTCAGATACCAGGAATATTGTGCCATTCGGATAACAGTAATATTGTGCCATTCAGAGTCCAGTAAAATTATGCCATTCAGAGCCCAGTAATATTGTGCCATTCAGATACCAGGAATATTGTGCCAGTCAGAGCCCAGTAATATTGTGCCAGTCAGTGCCCAGTAATATTGTGCCACTCAGAGCCCAGTAATATTGTGCCATTCAGATACCAGGAATATTGTGCCATTCAGAGCCCAGTAATATTGTACCAGTCAGATACCAGGAATATTGTGCCAGTCAGATACCAGGAATATTGTGCCATTCGGATAACAGTAATATTGTGCCATTCAGAGTCCAGTAAAATTATGCCATTCAGAGCCCAGTAATATTGTGCCATTCAGAGCCCAGTAATATTGTGCCATTCAGAGCCCAGTAATATTGTGCCATTCAGATACCAGGAATATTGTGCCAGTCAGAGCCCAGTAATATTGTGCCAGTCAGTGCCCAGTAATATTGTGCCACTCAGAGCCCAGTAATATTGTGCCATTCAGATACCAGGAATATTGTGCCATTCAGAGCCCAGTAATATTGTACCAGTCAGATACCAGGAATATTGTGCCAGTCAGATACCAGGAATATTGTGCCATTCGGATAACAGTAATATTGTGCCATTCAGAGTCCAGTAAAATTATGCCATTCAGAGCCCAGTAATATTGTGCCATTCAGATACCAGGAATATTGTGCCAGTCAGAGCCCAGTAATATTGTGCC
The DNA here is from genome assembly GCA_036172795.1 of Pelodytes ibericus. Taxonomy (NCBI): domain Eukaryota; kingdom Metazoa; phylum Chordata; class Amphibia; order Anura; family Pelodytidae; genus Pelodytes; species Pelodytes ibericus. The sequence continues at coordinate 7,723,597 of CM069857.1, forward strand.
AGTCAATGCCCAGTAATATTGTGCCACTCAGAGCCCAGTAATATTGTGCCATTCAGATACCAGGAATATTGTGCCATTCAGAGCCCAGTAATATTGTACCAGTCAGATACCAGGAATATTGTGCCAGTCAGATACCAGGAATATTGTGCCATTCGGATAACAGTAATATTGTGCCATTCAGAGTCCAGTAAAATTATGCCATTCAGAGCCCAGTAATATTGTGCCATTCAGAGTCCAGTAATATTGTGCCAGTCAGAGCCCAGTAATATTGTGCCAGTCAGATAACAGGAATATTGTGCCATTCGGATAACAGTAATATTGTGCCATTCAGAGTCCAGTAAAATTATGCCATTCAGAGCCCAGTAATATTGTGCCATTCAGAGTCCAGTAATATTGTGCCATTCAGATACCAGGAATATTGTGCCATTCAGAGCCCAGTAATATTGTGCCAGTCAGATACCAGGAATATTGTGCCATTCAGAGCCCAGTAATATTGTGCCATACAGAGCCCAGTAATATTGTGCCAGTCAGATACCAGGAATATTGTGCCATTCGGATAACAGGAATATTGTGCCATTCAGAGTCAAGTAAAAGTATGCCATTCAGAGCCCAGTAATATTGTGCCATTCAGATACCAGTAATAGTATGCCATTCAGAGCCCAGGAATATGGTGCCATTCAGAGCCCAGTAATATTGTGCCAGTCAGATACCAGGAATATTGTGCCAGTCAGATAGCAGGAATATTGTGCCAGTCAGAGCCCAGTAATATTGTGCCAGTCAGATACCAGGAATATTGTGCCATTCGGATAACAGGAATATTGTGCCATTCAGAGTCAAGTAAAAGTATGCCATTCAGAGCCCAGTAATATTGTGCCATTCAGATACCAGTAATAGTATGCCATTCAGAGCCCAGGAATATGGTGCCATTCAGAGCCCAGGAATATTGTGCCAGTCAGATACCAGGAATATTGTGCCAGTCAGATAGCAGGAATATTGTGCCAGTCAGAGCCCAGTAATATTGTGCCAGTCAGATAGCAGGAATATTGTGCCAGTCAGATACCAGGAATATTGTGGCAGTCAGATACCAGTAATAGTATGCCATTCAGAGCCCAGGAATATTGTGCCAGTCAGATACCAGGAATATTGTGCCAGTCAGATACCAGGAATATTGTGCCAGTCAGAGCCCAGTAATATTGTGCCAGTCAGTGCCCAGTAATAGTATGCCATTCAGAGCCCAGGAATATTGTGCCAGTCAGATACCAGGAATATTGTGCCATTCAGAGCCCAGTAATATTGTGCCAGTCAGAGCCCAGGAATATTGTGCCAGTCAGATACCAGGAATATTGTGCCATTCAGAGCCCAGTAATATGGTGCCAGTCAGATACCAGGAATATTGTGCCAGTCAGATACCAGGAATATTGTCCCAGTCAGATAGCAGGAATATTGTGCCAGTCAGAGCCCAGTAATATTGTGCCAGTCAGATAGCAGGAATATTGTGCCAGTCAGATACCAGGAATATTGTGCCAGTCAGATACCAGTAATAGTATGCCATTCAGAGCCCAGGAATATTGTGCCAGTCAGATACCAGGAATATTGTGCCATTCAGAGCCCAGGAATATTGTGCCAGTCAGATACCAGGAATATTGTGCCATTCAGAGCCCAGTAATATTGTGCCAGTCAGTTACCAGGAATATTGTGCCATTCAGAGCCCAGTAATATAGTGCCAGTCAGATACCAGGAATATTGTGCCATTCAGAGCCCAGTAATATGGTGCCAGTCAGATACCAGGAATATTGTGCCAGTCAGATACCAGGAATATTGTGCCAGTCAGATACCAGGAATATTGTGCCAGTCAGATACCAGGAATATTGTGCTAGTCCAGTCTATTATAGAAGCACAAGTGACAATTTAGTTGTCCCTAGTATGAGGATGAACTGGCGCATACTTTTGATAGTACATTTGATAGTACACACCAGTATATCCTCTGACCGACAGCTGCCATGTTTCCATAAACAGGACAGCAGCCTTCTGGTCGGCGACTGGCTCGCTCTGCTAGCACAGAGAGAGACCCTCGTTTTTGCATGAGATCAGCAGGGGGACCTTAACTAGGCCTCCCCTGCTGATTCCATGCAAAAACGAGGGTCTCTCTCTGTGCTAGCAGCGAGAGACCCTCAAATTCGGCTGTCAGAGTGGGGATTGGCTGTGCGCATGCTGACGTTTGTCAGCACGCGACAACCAGGAACTGCCGTGTCTCGCATGTGAGTCACTGCAGAAAGTAAACACGCGGGGATCTATTAAGATACACGTCAGGTTTACTTGCAAGTCCCATGACATGTTTTATTTAACCCTTGCTTCCTTGGAATGTCCTTTAACTTCTTTTTCTGACCAAAATCCGTAAACTTCATGCATGTTTGTGGGGGCTTTCTGCATGTTGAAATCTCTGCCTTTCCAGCTCCCTTTTATTATTGCAGAGATCTGCCTGATATACAGTCTGGGGACTCAGTTTGCAGCACTTGTAAACTCAATACAGTGTTTTGCTAGTGAACAATTACTTGACTGTGTCAATTGTGACTGTACAGAACAAAACGTGATATAAGTATGATACATTCAATGTGTCTGTGGTGCCTCCTGCTTACATCACCGTGTGGCTGGATATGCAAATGACACATTTATAACATATTTCTCTTATTATTTGCAGCAGTTCTGCCAACACAATGTATAGATCAATATGTATCATTCTTTATTCTCTACACTTAGAACCAACGCATCCAAACACTAATCTGGGCAATTCATTCCCAGTCCCTCTGACTCCTGGACATACATTTCTAATTTGGGGTTTAAATGACACTTCTTTATCTACCTGCTCAATAGATTTCCAACAAAAGCTTCCATTAGTCCCTCGGTGTGTTTTTCTTTGATATAATTTCTTGCAGATTATGACAATAGCCCCGTTGCTAAGAAGAAAAAGAGAGGAAAGAGGGAGAGAGAGGGGGAGCTCTGGCCAGCCCCAAAACATACACAGACCCCCTTTATTCACTGTAGTGCGGGGGTGTCAGGCGTATGCGTAGGATGCAATTTTTGAGCTCGGAACTTTAAACTTTTTTTTTTTTTGTATTTTTGCAGAACATTTTTCCAGTATGAATGTTAGTTAATAGGGAGATTGAGGCTTTTAGTCACAAGTTGCCATAGCGATAGAACAAGATGCTGGTGTGAAAAGGATTCAGGTCCATGCTGTACTGTAACTACGCTTAATAATCTGTAGCAATTATAGAAAACTAGGAGTATTATATGCAAGGTCAGAGGACATTAATATGTCCTAAATCAGCATTGTCTTAATTACTGCTACCAAAAATATACATTTTCAATGCTCCATTTTATCAGTTATTATTTTATTATTTTTTCCTCAGCACCATGGAAGATGTATCATGCGTGGTTAATCCTCTAGGTGCAGGGCAAAGATGGTGTTGCAGTAGGGGTTAGATATGGTACAAAAATAGGCTGGGAAAGCGGTCCTGGTCACAATCCTGTAGTTCCTGTCTCTATTCCCTGCCATTCTCTTCTTACTGAATAGACCTTCCAGTAATCTATGTAAAACGCCTACATTCGATCCAGTCTTTCAATGAAACATTTTTTGCTGACAGTCATCCTGAACATGAAGTGACATCTCGGTTTGTTTTATCTTTGGCCTGGAGTTAATGGTGGCCTGTAAAAAGTTACAGTTGGTTAACACACTCTTCTTAAAGGAATATCTTGTGATTCTATGGCAATGCAGACCGCTAAAATACTGTGCGTTAAAGCATACGGTCTGCTTTGTACAAAATGGAGTTATTCCCCCTCCCCCCCAAAAAAAAATGTTTATTTGACAGTAGGGCACTTGGGGTATAATAGCAACCCCCAGATCCCTAGCATTTCCCCTCAATCCCCCACAAGACAAATAATGATGCCCATGAGCCCATTAAATATAATGGCTGCCGGGGGGGGGGGGGGGGGCAGCAGTATGCCCTCTGCTTCATAGGACATATCATGGGGTCATGTGCTGGTTTAATGTCTGTTAATGAAAACATATTTTGTCTTCCTTGGGGCCACAGGCTGGAGCAATGTCCGTGGCCACATCAATACATGTAATTGGGTCCGGCACAATTCCCCAGGTCACATACATGTAATAATAATAATAATAATAATTGTCCCCCTTCTAAAATAGAGACACAAGTTCACTCCCCTGGTATGAGGATAAAGAGTCCGGTACTTGTGATAGTACATGACAGTCTATCCTCTGACCGGCAGCTGCCATGCTTCCCTGGGAAGCAGTGTGAATATATAGGTCACATAAATACTGTAATAATAATCTATACATCGCGTTAGCGGAATTACAGGAAACGGATAAATGATGAGAAGAATGTGTGAAGACGTCATGGAGATGATCTACTTCCAATGGAAAATGTGTCATTTGCATATCAAGTCATAGACTGGAGACACCACAGACACGTGTCATTGAATGTATACATTAGCTTGACCTTCTGCTTACATGATGTATAGATCATAGTAATCATTTCCTACTGTGTGCCTTCCCAGTATAAACAAAATGCACGGAGAATGCTTTAAAAGAAAAGGATAGTTATCATAATAACAGAGCATAGTGGGCTATTAGCAGGTGGGCAAGCTTCTGGCTATGCATGGGCAAACTTCTGGCTATGCATGGGCAAGCTTCTGGGTATGCATGGACAAGCTTCGGGCTGTGCATGGGCAAGCTTCTGGCTATGTATGGGCAAGCTTCTGGGTATGCATGGACAAGCTTCGGGCTGTGCATGGACAAGCTTCGGGCTGTGCATGGGCAAGCTTCTGGCTATGTATGGGCAAGCTTCTGGGTATGCATGGACAAGCTTCGGGCTGTGCATGGGCAAGCTTCTGGCTATGCATGGGCAAGCTTCTGGCTATGCATGGGCAAGCTTCTGGGTATGCATGGGCAAACTTCTGGCTATGCATGGGCAAGCTTCTGGCTATGTATGGGCAAGCTTCTGGCTATGCATGGGCAAGCTTCGAGCGATGGATGGGCAAGCTTCGGGCTGTGCATGGGCAAACTTCTGGCTATGCATGGGCAAGCTTCGGGCTGTGCATGGGCAAGCTTCTGGCTATGTATGGGCAAGCTTCTGGGTATGCATGGACAAGCTTCTGGCTATGCATGGGCAAGCTTCTGGCTATGCATGGGCAAGCTTCTGGCTATGCATGGGCAAGCTTCTGGCTATGCATATGCCAGCTTCTGGGTATGCTTGGACAAGCTTCTGGCTATGCATGGGCAAGCTTCTGGCTATGCATGGACAAGCTTCTGGGTATGCATGGACAAGCTTCGGGCTGTGCATGGGCAAGCTTCTGGCTATGCATGGGCAAGCTTCTGGCTATGCATATGCCAGCTTCTGGGTATGCTTGGACAAGCTTCTGGCTATGCATGGGCAAGCTTCTGGCTATGCATATGCCAGCTTCTGGGTATGCTTGGACAAGCTTCTGGCTATGCATGGGCAATCTTCTGGGTATGCATGGGCAAACTTCTGGCTATGCATGGGCAAGCTTCTGGCTATGCATGGGCAAGCTTCTGGCTATGCATGGGCAAACTTCTGGCTATGCATGGGCAAGCTTCTGGCTATGTATGGGCAAGCTTCTGGCTATGCATGGGCAAGCTTCGAGCGATGGATGGGCAAGCTTCTGGCTATGCATGGGCAAGCTTCGGGCTGTGCATGGGCAAACTTCTGGCTATGCATGGGCAAGCTTCTGGCTATGCATGGGCAAGCTTCGGGCTGTGCATGGGCAAGCTTCTGGCTATGCATGGGCAAGCTTCTGGCTATGCATGGGCAAGCTTCTGGCTATGCATGGGCAAGCTTCGGGCTGTGCATGGGCAAACTTCTGGCTATGCATGGGCAAGCTTCAGGCTATGCATGGGCAAGCTTCTGCATAATGAGCATTTCTGGGGCAAAATTCTGAAAAGTGGAGCAGAATTCCTCTGGTTTCCATGGTGATTATGGAGTTAAGTTCTGAAAGCGGAGCAATCAGAAGGAACATTCCGTGGGTTTCCATGGTGATTTCTCATCTTTTAGAACATTCCACCCAATTACCACAGAGCCCTCACTGCTCCTTTTTGTGCTGATTTTGCAAATCCCCTGGCGTTTGCATTAATTGCTAATCAGACAGCACGTGGGAGGGTGGAGAAGGTAGACCTGTCCGAAGCCTGATGGTACCAGTGCGGACAGATGTTCACTGGACTAGAGACTATTCTCCCATTAATTGGCGTTTCTCGTCTGGATAGGTCAGTCAGAGGTCACTCAGATACTAGACTACATGTCCAAGCGCTAGGCGGAGGTTTCCAACCGGCCAATTACCTCTACCTTGTAATAAAATAGATCTAAAGGGCATTCTAATCAGCAGAGACGGGAGTCGGGGGAGGAAGGTGGTGGTGGTTTAGGGTGATATATCATCTGAGTGGTTTTATTCCCGTATACATCCTGAAAGGGTAATTACCATGCGAGTCTGCCTTATATTAAACATATATTGACTAATACGGAACACACTGCAACTCACCATGAGGTGTCCCCTCACTAATAAAAACCTGTCGTAAGAACTCCTACAAATAATCCAGGTCTGCTTAACTCTTTCTGTGAGAAGCAATGTGAGACCCCTGCATTCGCAAGCACAGAATCCCCTGGATTCACAAGCACAGAATCCCTTCATTCGCAAGCACAGAATCCCCTGCATTCGCAAGCACAGAATCCCCTGGATTCACAAGCACAGAATCCCCTGCATTCGCAAGCACAGAATTCCCTGCATTCGCAAGCACAGAATCCCCTGCATTGGCAAGCACAGAATCCCCTGCATTCGCAAGCACAGAATCTCCTGCATTCACAAGGCCAGAATCCCCTTCATTTGCAAGCACAGAATCCCCTGCATTGGCAAGCACATAATTCCCTGCATTCGCAAGCACAAAATCCCCTGCATTGGCAAGCACAGAATCCCCTGCATTCACAAGCACAGAATCCCCTGCATTCGCAAGCACAGAATCCCCTGCATTGGCAAGCACAGAATCCCCTGCATTCGCAAGCACAGAATTCCCTGCATTCGCAAGCACAGAATTCCCTGCATTCGCAAGCACAGAATCCCCTGCATTCGCAAGCACAGAATTCCCTGCATTCGCAAGCACAGAATTCCCTGCATTCGCAAGCACAGAATCCCCTGCATTCGCAAGCACAGAATTCCCTGCATTGGCAAGCACAGAATTCCCTGCATTCGCAAGCACAGAATCCCCTGCATTTGCAAGCACAGAATCCCCTGCATTGGCAAGCACAGAATCCCCTGCATTCGCAAACACAGAATTCCCTGCATTCGCAAGCACAGAATTCCCTGCATTCGCAAGCACAGAATACCATGCATTCGCAAGCACAGAATTCCCTGCATTCGCAAGCACAGAATCCCCTGCATTCGCAAGCACAGAATTCCCTGCATTGGCAAGCACAGAATTCCCTGCATTCGCAAGCACAGAATCCCCTGCATTCGCAAGCACAGAATCCCCTGCATTCGCAAGAACAGAATCCCCTGCATTCGAAGCACAGAATCCCATGAATTTGCAAGCTCAGAATCCCCTGCATTCACAAGCACAGAATCCCCTGCATTCGCAAGCGCAGAATCCCCTGCATTCGCAAGCACAGAATCCCATGCACTCACAAGCACAGAATCCCATGCACTCACAAGCACAGAATCCCATGCACTCACAAGCACAGAATCCCATGCACTCACAAGCACAGAATCCCAACAACATGTCCTCTCCCTGATAGACCTATACAGAGCAAAGATTCTAAACAACATGTCCTCCCCCTGATAGAGCTATACAGAGAAAAGATTCTAAACAACATGTCTGCCCCCTGATAGAGCTATACAGAGCAAAGATTCTAAACAACATGTCTGCCCCCTGATAGAGCTATACAGAGCAAAGATTCTAAACAACATGTCTGGCCCCTGATAGAGCTATACAGAGCAAAGATTCTAAACAACATTTCCACCCCTGACAAAGCTATACATAGCAAATATTCTAAACAACATTTCCACCCCTGACAAAGCTATAGATAGCAAATATTCTAAACAAAATGTCCACCCCTGATATAGCTATAGAAGCAGAGAGGGCTCAATAATGTACATTATTTGTATTCTTTCATTATAACATGTCTATTTAAAATGCCTAAACTGTGTTCAATCTTTCAATCTGACAGAATTTCATTGTTCTTAGCTATCATTTTTTATTTCACTTATTGTTAACACCTGCTTAATGTAAACAGTTGGGCTGCATAGATTATAATGAGCCGTGCATATAAACACTCAGTAATAGCTGTTAATTAAAAATGCAGGCACCGCACACAGGTCTTTGCGGAACCCATCTGATACCCAGTGATTACTCTGCATGTTTACTGCAGGTGCGGCAGCACTGATTATATAGACACTGAGGATATAAAGTATTGTTTCCTTCAGTCACTTCCTGTGCTCCTGGAATGCAATACATAGTGTGGACTGTGATAAACTTGCTCTTCAACACAGTAGGATCTCTTAACATATTGTCTGATGACATCACTAGAGAGACAGGATATTCTATTCATTTGAATGAAATTAGTCTCATTGGTTCCTGCAGCAAACAAAAAAAAAAAGGAAATTGACTCAGCTAGTGTGGGCAGTCCTGGTTTCTTGCAAACTGCTGTAACTTCACAATTTCATCTAGCTGTAAGTATCTTATATTCTAAGCAATGCAAACTGTAAAACATGCATTTTAAAGCACATTGATTCATATTTGGGAGATGCATTGTGGGCATCAGACAGTCCCTTTAATATGTATGTGTTGTCACCTGTCCACCCTTATATGCAAATGATCTACTTTCAGTGATCAAGCCAAATGACTAACATTCTAGAATTCAGAATTCTTTCATGAATACAGCCCTTAGCCCCTTGTGTGTCTCAGCGAATGTCTATCAGTCAAGGGGTTAGTACGCAGACCATTCTGGAGCATTCCTTATTGGATCTCTTTGCTGCGGATCCCATTATTTATAAAAGGAAGCTGTGCTCAGTGAGGGAAACTGATTTCCAGAATATGAAATAATGTTAGGTGAAGTGTCTCATTTGTTTGATGGATGTTTTGGGGGAATGAGAGCATTCGGCAGCTTCACATCTGATTGCTGTAGAAAGGGGAGAGAGATTCCCATGGAAGGATAATCATTTGTTTTCTGTCTGACTGGGATACATTTGGTGTATTTTTTTTTTTTTACTTATTCTTCTGAAAAAAGGCAACGCTTGCTGTCAGGAATCGGTTTTACATTTTTATATTCCCCTGGAAAATGGTTTCATTTTTTTGGCAGTTTAAAAAAAAAAAAAAAAGTGTATATATAAATATATATATATATATAGTTAGTTACAATTTATTTTGTAACAATATTTTTTTAGCAGTTTTAAAATAAAAATAGAATAAAATAAATCTATCCACGAAAGTGTAAAAAAAAAACAGACAAATTTACTTTGACAAGCAAAATTTGTCCCACAATTGTCCCTAATTTCTTGGAACTCAGCATTTTGTGAAGTTATCACAGAGCTCCCACCCCAGATAAATAAATCTCATGCTATAGTGCGTTTTTAAATGCAGTAAATATTATTCTATATTTGTTTTTGTGAATAAAATGCTTTATTCTTATTATAAGTGGCTATAACCGAATGGCATATATAACTCTCAATTAGACATAGTCGCCTAAAAGATTCCCCGCCCACAGACACACCTTCAGCGACTCCCCGCCCACAGACACACCTTCAGCGACTCCCCGCCCACAGACACACCTTCAGCGACTCCCCGCCCACAGACACACCTTCCGTGACTCCCCGCCCACAGAAATACCTTCAGTGACTCTCCGCCCACAGACACACCTTCAGTGACTGCCTGCCCACAGACACACCTTCAGCGACTCCCCGCCCACAGACACACCTTCGGCGACTCCCCGCCCACAGACACACCTTCAGTGACTCCCCACCCACAGACACACCTTCCGTGACTCCCCGCCCACAGACACACCTCCAGTGACTCCCCGCCCACAGACACACCTTCGGCGACTCCCCGCCCACAGACACACCTTCAGCGACTCCCCGCCCACAGACACAGCTTCCGTGACTCCCCGCCCACAGAAATACCTTCAGTGACTCTCCGCCCACAGACACACCTTCAGTGACTGCCTGCCCACAGACACACCTTCAGCGACTCCCCGCCCACAGACACACCTTCAGTGACTCTCCGCCCACAGACACACCTTCAGTGACTGCCTGCCCACAGACACACCTTCAGCGACTCCCCGCCCACAGACACACCTTCGGCGACTCCCCGCCCACAGACACACCTTCGGTGACTCCCCGCCCACAGACACACCTTCCGTGACTCCCCGCCCACAGACACACCTTCCGTGACTCCCCGCCCACAGACACACCTTCCGTGACTCCCCGCCCACAGACACACCTCCAGTGACTCTCCACCCACAGACACACCTTCAGTGACTGCCCGCCCACAGACACACCTTCAGTGACTCCCCGCCCACAGACACACCTTCAGTGACTGCCTGCCCCCAGACACACCTTCAGTGACGCCCCGCCCACAGACACACCTTCAGTGACTCTCCGCCCACAGACACACCTTCGGCGACTCCCCGCCCACAGACACACCTTCGGCGACTCCCCGCCCACAGACACACCTTCCGTGACTCCCCGCCCACAGACACACCTTCCGTGACTCCCCGCCCACAGACACACCTTCAGTGACTCCCCACCCACAGACACACCTTCAGTGACTCTCCGCCCACAGACACACCTTCAGTGACTCCCCACCCACAGACACACCTTCAGTGACTCTCCGCCCACAGACACACCTTCAGTGACTCCCCGCCCACAGACACACCTTCAGTGACTCCCCACCCACAGACACACCTTCAGTGACTCTCCGCCCACAGACACACCTTCAGTGACTCCCCGCCCACCGACACACCTTCAGCGACTCCCCGCCCACAGACACACCTTCAGTGACTGCCCGCTCACAGACACACCTCCAGTGACTCTCCACCCACAGACACACCTTCAGTGACTGCCCGCCCACAGACACACCTTCAGTGACTCCCCACCCACAGACACACCTTCAGTGACTGCCCGCCCACAGACACACCTTCAGTGACTCCCCACCCACAGACACACCTTCAGTGACTGCCTGCCCCCAGACACACCTTCAGTGACGCCCCGCCCACAGACACACCTTCAGTGACTCTCCGCCCACAGACACACCTCCAGTGACTCCCCGCCCACAGACACACCTTCAGTGACTGCCTGCCCCCAGACACACCTTCAGTGACTGCCTGCCCCCAGACACACCTTCAGTGACGCCCCGCCCACAGACACACCTTCAGCGACTCCCCTCCCACAGACACACCTTCAGTGACTCTCCGCCCAGAAGAAGGATTACCATCCCATAATGCAGAATAATTTGAGTAGAGTAGAAAGCTGGTCCACATTGAGACAGATCTATACCAGCATTTTAATAATATTTTCTTTATCCCACATATCATTTGATGAAGAGCAGGTAAAATAGCATGATTCCCCTGTCTGAATTCTCGTTAAAGGGATTATTTTACCTAAACATTGCTTATACTGTAACTGTATATAATACAAAAAAAAAGAAAAAAAATATCTATACCTTGTATCAGCAAAAGTGTAGCAAATGCATAAAATAAGAGCAATATATGTTTTAAACGTGTCTGTGGTGTATCCTGTTTATGACATCACCTTGTAGATTCCTATTGAAAATCAGTCTATTTGCATATCAGTCTTCGGGTGATGTCATAAGCAAGCGACATTATTTATGAAATGAGGAACATTCAGATTACATATATCTGGGCTGCAGTAAAAAGTATTGAGATTGGCAAACGATCCAGGCTCAGTGTGTACCAGCTCTATACTCAAATTATTCTGCTTGATAGGTTGGTAACTTTCTTAGGCTCCACTGAGAATGATAAAGAAAGTTTAAGTTGACAGTCTCTTTAATAAAAACATGTCAGGACCTGGATTTGTTGATAGCGGTGTTGTCGGCTGGGGATATGTGCTTCTTTTCCCTTTAAACTGACTCAGTTTTAATTCTGTGACCTTGGAATGCTGGGGAACAGAGGAGAAGGGGGAGGCTGATTTGCCCTGCAAGGAAGTGTCTGACATCTTGTATAAATGGTGCCATGTGTAAGATCCTCACTTAGTAGCCGGCAGCTCCAATGTCTTATTTTTATCCTTCCGAATGTGAAGACCTGGAAACAAACAGCCTGGAGGCACCAAGTGACACACAGAAGAATTATACAGAGCAGAGCAGATACTTTATCATCTCGCAACTGATGCGTTTCACCAAGTGCAGCAATAACCCTACTAACAGAGCACAGGCTCGTGCGGAGGATCTGAGAGCGGTGTTAAACGAGGCTGGCTCAGAAGAATTATAACGAGTAGCTCGTTAGTGAATTAGCAGCGGAGAGCTAGGAGCCGGCTCGCCGCGCCCCATGTTAATTAAATTCACTTTATTAGGTCAATCTGATTAACGACAGGTAAAAAACGTGAAGGGTTTCCTCCCACACACCTCCTTATTTTCTCCAGAAGGAATACAATAAGAGAGGGTGGTTCGTTTTATTCTGTACGTGGAATTTTTTCGGTCCCGTAAATATTCCACACAATTCAGCCAAGTAAGAGCTGATTATTCCCAGCTTAGCTGAGTTTTCACAGACCTGACAGTGAGCTCAGGGATTTCACCTTTTAATTAACATTCATAATAAACTCTTTGTGATTTAAATATCTGCAGGTATTAAATATTACTGTCGCCTTTATATAAAAATAACGTTTAGTTATCTACTGAATAAAGACACCTTTAACCTGCGCAGTGCCAGAGGAGAGCCGTACAGTGCAAAGTAATGTGTTGCTTGTCTCTTTGGTGCAGAAGAGGTTAAATATCTCCAAGTCTATGACTGCTGCTGGTTTAGCTAATTAAGGCTTATACCCAGAGGCTGAGATGGTGAAGATGGTGCTAATGTCACAATCTATAATTCGGGAGAAATTGGTACAAAAAAAGCAAAACCTTTTCCTAAATCTCTGGAATGTGACGGCTGATACTGAACGACTTCTAGATACAATCCCCAGCCGAATGACTTCTAGATACAATCCCCAACCGAATGACTTCTAGATACAATCCCCAGCTGAATGACTTCTAGATACAATCCCCAGCCAAATGACTTCTAGATAAAATCCCCAGCCGAATGACTTCTAGATAAAATCCCCAGCCGAATGACTTCTAGATACAATCCCCAGCCGAATGACTTCTAGATACAATCCCCAGCCGAATGACTTCTAGATGCAATCGCCAGCCGAATGACTTCTAGATGCAATCGCCAGCCGAATGACTTCTAGATGCAATCGCCAGCCGAATGACTTCTAGATGCAATCGCCAGCCGAATGACTTCTAGATGCAATCCCCAGCCGAATGACTTCTAGATACAATCCCCAGCCGAATGACTTCTAGATACAATACCCAGTCGAATGACTTCTAGATACAATCCCCAGCCGAATGACTTCTAGATACAATCCCCAGCCGAATGACTTCTAGATACAATCCCCAGCCGAATGACTTCTAGATACAATCCCCAGCCGAATGACTTCTAGATACAATCCCCAGCCGAATGACTTCTAGATAAAATCCCCAGCCGAATGACTTCTAGATAAAATCCCCAGCCGAATGACTTCTAGATATTATGTCCAGCTGAATGACTTCTAGATATTATGTCCAGCTGAATGACTTCTAGATACAATCCCCAACCTAAAGACTTCTAGATACAATCCCCAGCCGAATGACTTCTAGATACAGTCCACAGCCAAATGACTTCTAGATACAATCCCCAACCCAATTTTTTGCAGATACAATCGCCAGCTGAATGAATTCTAGATGCAATACCCAGTCGAATGACTTCTAGATACAATCCTCAGCTGAATGACTTCTAGATACTATCCCCAACCCAAAGATTTCTAGATACAATCCCCAGCCGACTGACTTCTAGATTAATCCCCAACCCAATGACTTCTAGATACAATCCCCAACCTAATGACTTCTAGTTACAATCCCCAACCATATGACTTCTTGTTTGTCTAGAGGTTAAATATTGGGTGTTCTAGTGTAATGAATAGTAAGCTTCCTTATTCCTAACAGTATTTGGGGACAGTGAGAGCTGGGTGGGTTTGGTCAGAGGTTAATTAATGGGTGTTCTAGTGGGATGAATAGTAAGCTTCCTTATTCCTAACAGTATTTGGGGACAGTGAGAGCTGGGTGGGTTTGGTCAGAGGTTAATTAATGGGTGTTCTAGTGGGATGAATAGTAAGCTTCCTTATTCCTAACAGTATTTGGGGACAGTGAGAGCTGGGTGGGTTTGGTCAGAGGTTAATTAATGGGTGTTCTAGTGGGATGAATAGTAAGCTTCCTTATTCCTAACAGTATTTGGGGACAGTGAGAGCTGGGTGGGGTTGGCCAGAGGTTAATTAATGGGTGATCTAGTGGGATGAATAGTAAGTTTCCTTATTCCTAACCGTATTTGGGGACAGTGAGAGCTGGGTGGGTTTGGTCAGAGGTTAATTAATGGGTGTTCTAGTGGGATGAATAGTAAGCTTCCTTATTCCTAACAGTATTTGGGGACAGTGAGAGCTGGGTGGGTTTGGTCAGAGGTTAATTAATGGGTGATCTACTGGGATGAATAGTAATCTTCCTTATCCCTAGCAGTATTTGTGAACAGTGGGAGCTGGGTGGGTTTGGTCAGAGGTTAATTAATGGGTGTTCTAGTGGGATGAATAGTAAGCTTCCTCATTCCTAACAGTATTTGGGGACAGTGAGAGCTGGGTGGGTTTGGCCAGAGGTTAATTAATGGGTGTTCTAGTGGGATGAATAGTAAGCTTCCTTATTCCTAACAGTATTTGGGGACAGTGAGAGCTGAGTGGGTTTGGTCAGAGGTTAATTAATGGGTGATCTAGTGGGATGAATAGTAATCTTCCTTATTCCTAGCAGTATTTGTGGACAGTGGGAGCTGGGTGGGTTTGGTCAGAGGTTAATTAATGGGTGATCTAGTGGGATGAATAGTAAGCTTCCTTATTCCTAACAGTATTTGGGGACAGTGAGAGCTGAGTGGGTTTGGCCAGATGTTAATTAATGGGTGTTCTAGTGGGATGAATAGTAAGCTTCCTTATTCCTAACAGTATTTGGGGACAGTGAGAGCTGAGTGGGTTTGGTCAGAAGTTAATTAATGGGTGTTCTAGTGGGATGACTAGTAAGCTTCCTTATTCCTAACAGTATTTGGGGACAGTGAGAGCTGAGTGGGTTTGGCCAGATGTTAATTAATGGGTGTTCTAGTGGGATGAATAGTAAGCTTCCTTATTCCTAACAGTATTTGGGGACAGTGAGAGCTGGGTGGTTTTGGTCAGAGGTTAAATAATGGGTGTTCTAGTGGGATGAATAGTAAGCTTCCTTATTCCTAACAGTATTTGGGGACAGTGAGAGCTGGGTGGGTTTGGTCAGAGGTTAATTAATGGATGTTCTAGTGGGATGAATACTAAGCTTCCTTATTCCTAACAGTATTTGGGGACAGTGAGAGCTGGGTGGGTTTGGTCAGAGGTTAATTAATGGGTGTTCTAGTGGGATGAATACTAAGCTTCCTTATTCCTAACAGTATTTGGGGACAGTGAGAGCTGGGTGGGTTTGGCTGGAAGTTAATTAATGGGTGTATTAGTGCTATGAATAGAGTAGTATGCTTCCTTATTTTTAGCATTTGGACAGTTCAAGGCAAGTAGAAAGCGTAACAATCAGATTCAAGGTCAGGGCAGGAAGCAAACATAACAATCAGATTCAAGGTCAGGGCAGGAAGCAAACAATACAATCAGATTCAAGGTCAGGGCAGGAAGCAAACAATACAATCAGATTCAAGGTCAGGGCAGGAAGCAAACATAACAATCAGATTCAAGGTCAGGGCAGGAAGCAAACATAACAATCAAGGTTTAACGTCTGGGCAGGTATCAGATGGCAATCAGGGTCTAGCATTAAGGCAGGTGCCATGCAGAGTATAAACTGACTCAGATGAGTTAAATTAAAATATCTGCCTTTAAATAAGAAACCAGTTTATTGTATTGATGATAACATGTTATATTTCTGCCTTTAGGTGCTCCTGGCACGGCCCACGTGCCCTATATAATGGGTATCTTCTCTTGGCAGGGATGCAGTCCTGTTACAGAAACGGATAGAATGCAGCGGCCTGACCCCTTCCGAACTGCTGGGGCAGCAGATGAGCAGCTTGGCCGCCCCTCTACCGCCAGATAAACAAGGTAAGTGCCAGACCGGCCTAGTGCCAGCTGATGCCATTATCCAGTCTCAGGAAATAATGCTTAGAACTATTTTTTTATTGTAAACCCATGATGATATTGGCATGTTTTGACATTTCTGCAGTGTTTGTGTTTAGCTGTAATGCTCTTCTTTCTCACATTCTGTATCCATACAAATTATATATTTTTTTCGCCATAGGAAGGGCTTTCGTTAGATAGCATTATGTTCATCATATCTTATTATTTACTGCAAAACAATCATAAAATATGATGAAAAAAAAAACACTTTTTCTAACTTAGACCTAAAAAATAATTTACACAAATACAATCCATAAAAAAGACCCCATCTAAATAGCTTCTAGGGAGGTTACATTGTGGAATGAATTACTATCTGAAGACCTAGAGAAGGTTTATTTACTGTTAGAGGGTTACATTGTATAATAGACTGCCATGTGAAGACACAGAGAAGGTTTATTTACTGTTAGAGGGTTACATTGTATAATAGACTGCCATCTGAAGACACAGAGAAGGTTTCCTTACTGTTAGGGGGTTACATTGTGTAATAGACTGCCATCTGAAGACACAGAGAAGGTTTCCTTACTGTTAGGGGGTTACATTGTATAATAGACTGCAATCTGAAGACACAGAGAAGGTTTCCTTACTGTTAGGGGGTTACATTGTATAATAGACGGCCATCTGAAGACACAGAGAAGGTTTCCTTACTGTTAGGGGGTTACATTGTATAATAGACTGCCATCTGAAGACACAGAGAAGGTTTTATTACTGTTAGGAGGTTACATTGTATTATAGACTGCCATCTGAAGACACAGAGAAGGTTTCCTTACTGTTAGGAGGTTATATTGTATAATAGACTGCCATCTGAAGACATAGAGAAGGCTTCCTTACTGTTAGCGGGTTACATTGTATGATAGACTGTCATCTGAAGACACAGAGAAGGTTTCCTTACTGTTAGGGGGTTACATAGTATTATAGACTGCCATCTGAAGACATAGAGAAGGCTTCCTTACTGTTAGGAGGTTACATTGTATTATAGACTGCCATCTGAAGACACAGAGAAGGTTTTCTTACTGTTAGGGGGTTACATTGTATAATAGACTGCAATCTGAAGACACAGAGAAGGTTTCCTTACTGTTAGGGGGTTACATTGTATAACAGACTGCCATCTGAAGACACAGAGAAGGTTTATTTACTGTTAGGGGGTTACATTGTATAATAGACTGCCATCTGAAGACACAGAAAAGGTTTCCTTACTGTTAGGAGGTTACATTGTGTAATAGACTGCCATCTGAAGACATAGAGAAGGTTTCCTTACTGTTAGGAGGTTACATTGTATAATAGACTGCCATCTGAAGACATAGAGAAGGTTTCCTTACTGTTAAGGGGTTACATTGTATAATAGACGGCCATCTGAAGACATAGAGAAGGTTTCCTTACTGTTAGGGGGTTACATTGTATAATAGACTGCCATCTGAAGACATAGAGAAGGTTTCCTTACTGTTAGGAGGTTACACTGTATAATAGACTGCCATCTGAAGACACAGAGAAGGTTTCTTTACTGTTAGGGGGTTACACTGTATAATAGACTGCCATCTGAAGACACAGAGAAGGTTTCCTTACTGTTAGGGGGTTACATTGTATAATAGACTGCCATCTGAAGACACAGAGAAGGTTTCCTTACTGTTAGGGGGTTACATTGTATAACACACTGCCATCTGAAGACACAGAGAAGGTTTCCTTACTGTTAGGAGGTTACATTGTGTAACAGACTGCCATCTAAAGACATAGAGAAGGTTTCCTTACTGTTAGGGGGTTACATTGTATAACGGACTGCCATCTGAAGACACAGAGAAGGTTTCCTTACTGTTAGGAGGTTACATTGTGTAATAGACTTCCATCTGAAGACACAGAGAAGGTTTCCTTACTGTTAGGGGGTTACATTGTATAATAGACTGCCATCTGAAGACATAGAGAAGGTTTCCTTACTGTTAGGGGGTTACATTGTATAATAGACTGCCATCTGAAGACATAGAGAAGGTTTCCTTACTGTTAGAGGGTTACATTGTATAACAGACTGCCATCTGAAGACATAGAGAAGGTTTCCTTACTGTTAGGGGGTTACATTGTATAATAGACTGCCATCTGAAGACATAGAGAAGGTTTCCTTACTGTTAGGAGGTTACATTGTATAACAGACTGCTATCTGAAGACACAGAGAAGGTTTACTTACTGTTAGGGGGTTACATAGTATTATAGACTGCGATCTGAAGACATAGAGAAGGTTTCCTTACTGTTAGGGGGTTACATTGTATAATAGACTGCCATCTGAAGATACAGAGAAGGTTTCCTTACTGTTAGAGGGTTACATTGTATAATAGACTGCCATCTGAAGACACAGAGAAGGTTTCCTTACTGTTAGGGGGTTACATTGTATAATAGACTGCCATCTGAAGATACAGAGAAGGTTTCCTTACTGTTAGGGGGTTACATTGTATAATAGACTGCCATCTGAAGACATAGAGAAGGTTTCCTTACTGTTAGAGGGTTACATTGTATAATAGACTGCCATCTGAAGACACAGAGAAGGTTTCCTTACTGTTAGGGGGTTACATAGTATAATAGACTGCCATCTGAAGACATAGAGAAGGTTTCCTTACTGTTAGGGGGTTACATTGTATAATAGACTGCCATCTGAAGACACAGAGAAGGTTTCCTTACTGTTAGGGGGTTACATAGTATAATAGACTGCCATCTGAAGACACAGAGAAGGTTTCCTTACTGTTAGGGGGTTACATAGTATAATAGACTGCCATCTGAAGACACAGAGAAGGTTTCCTTACTGTTAGAGGGTTACATTGTATAATAGACTGCCATCTGAAGACATAGAGAAGGTTTCCTTACTGTTAGAGGGTTACATTGTATAATAGACTGCCATCTGAAGACATAGAGAAGGTTTCCTTACTGTTAGGGGGTTACATTGTATAATAGACTGCCATCTGAAGACATAGAGAAGGTTTCCTTACTGTTAGGGGGTTACATTGTATAATAGACTGCCATCTGAAGACATAGAGAAGGTTTCCTTACTGTTAGGGGGTTACATAGTATAATAGACTGCCATCTGAAGATATAGATTTAATACACACAGATGGAGTAGCGCAGGATGACATATAGGAAAAATGAAACAAACAAGACATTATAGTGTTATAATGTCACACTAGTGACAGATAGTGTCACACTGTACATAGAGATAATGGGCCCCTCAATCTGTTTCACTGGGTAGTGGCCACAGCTTCATCAGGAGAAATGGGCTCTGTTACTTTAGCGTCAATTCACTGCAATGCATTTTTTCATGAATGAAGCTGGAGCGACAGGCGAGTTGGTGACGTTTTCTAATTGCTCCATTTTTTTCAACCCGTTTGTCAGCTGATCGCTATTTAGTGAGCGGACCCCATGGTGCTTATGGGTAAATTCATACTTCTGTAAAGATGAAGTCAGGAAAAATATTCTGTCCAAACGTGTTTCCCCTGAGTGAAACCTGTACAAGTAGAGCCCAAATCTTACGTTTCATTTAAAGATTGATATCACAGAGGGAGGCTGGGGGACGTGGTCCTGCAATGGGGGGGATATAGGGATTCCTACATCGACAATGACAAACATTAGTCCTTGCGGTTATTTGGCAGCATGGAGCGCCGGCGCTGAGCGGGCACCACGGATGGCGAGATATCCGTATTTAACAATGCCAAGCTTCCATTTCACAAGGTCCAGACTCCAGGAATATTAATGGCGGCCCCTGTGGTTCTTCTATTTGGTACATGTGATAGGATTTTACGATAACTACAGGAATCCAAAACATTCAACGTCTTTATATCACTGGTTCTACATCGGTAATGAGAAAAATAACAGCTCTACGCGAGTGTCACATGTTCATTACATTCAGATAAGAACAAATACTGACAAAACATGTTCTGGTTAATAGAAATATTACATCAAGTGTAAATAGGAATGCTTTAATGAAAGTATACAAGCAAAACATCTTATTGAGCCCTCTTTGCTATGTATAGCTCTATCAGGGGCGGACATGTTGTTTAGAATCTTTTCTCTGTATAGCTCTATCAGGGAAGGACATGTTGTTTAGAATCTTTGCTCTGTATAGCTCTATCAGGGGAAAAATGTTGTTAGAATCTTTGCTCTGTATAGCTCTATCAGGGGCAAAATGTTGTTTAGAATCTTTGCTCTGTATAGCTCTATCAGGTTGTGGACATGTTGTTTAGAATCTTTGCTCTGTATAGCTCTATCAGGGGGCGAACATGTTGTTTAGAATCTTTGCTCTGTATAGCTGTATCGGGGGGCAGACATGTTGTTTAGACTCTTTGCTCTGTATAGCTCTATCAGGGGGCGGACATGTTGTTTAGAATCTTTGCTCTGTATAGATCTATCAGGGTGTGGACATGTTGTTTAGAATCTTTGCTCTGTATAGCTATATCAGGGAGGACATGTAGTTTAGAATCTTTGCTCTGTATAGCTCTATCAGGGGGCAGACATGTTGTTTAGAATCTTTGCTCTGTATAGCTCTATCAGGGGGCAGACATGTTGTTTAGAATTTTTGCTCTGTATAGCTCTATCAGGGGGCGGACATGTTGTTTAGAATCTTTACTCTGTATAGCTCTATCAAGGGGCAGACATGTTGTGTAGATTTTTGCTCTGTATAGCTCTATCAGGGGGCGGACATGTTGTTTAGAATCTTTGCTCTGTATAGCTCTATCAGGGGGCGGACATGTTGTTTAGAATCTTTGCTCTGTATAGCTCTATCAGGGGATGGACATGTTGTTTAGAATCTTTGCTCTGTATAGCTCTATCAGGGGCAGACATGTTGTTTAGAATCGTTGCTCTGTATAGCTCTATCAGGAGGTGGACATGTTGTTTAGAATCTTTGCTCTGTATAGCTCTATCAGGGGGTGGACATGTTGTTTAGAATCTTTGCTCTGTATAGCTCTATCAGGGGGCTGACATGTTGTGTAGAATCTTTGCTCTGTATAGCTCTATCAGGGGGCAGACATGTTGTTTAGAATCTTTGCTCTGTATAGCTCTATCAGTGGCGGACATGTTGTTTAGAATCTTTGCTCTGTATAGCTCTATCAGGGGCAGACATGTTGTTTAGAATCTTTGCTCTGTATAGCTTTATCAGGGGGCGGACATGTTGTTTAGAATCTTTGCTCTGTATAGCTCTATCAGTGGCGGACATGTTGCTTAGAATCTTTGCTCTGTATAGCTCTATCAGGGTGGACATGTTGTTTAGAATCTTTGCTCTGTATAGCTCTATCAGGGGGCGGACATGTTGTTAGAATCTTTGCTCTGTATAGCTCTATCAGGGGCAGACATGTTGTTTAGAATCTTTGCTCTGTATAGCTCTATCAGGGGGCAGACATGTTGTTAGAATCTTTGCTCTGTATAGCTCTATCAGGGGCAGACATGTTGTTTAGAATCTTTGCTCTGTATAGCTCTATCTGGGGGTGGACATGTTGTTTAGAATCTTTGCTCTGTATAGCTCTATCAGGGGCAGACATGTTGTTTAGAATCTTTGCTCTGTATGTATGTTGGTAAGTGGGATCGATGCCCTCTCTCTTATCCAGGTTCTACCTGGTAATCACTGAAGTGTTTTTCTTTCTCTGTTCCAGTTCTGATCCTCCCTCTTCTCGATCAGGACAGTGGTCGGGTGCTGGCGGTCATCTTGGTGAGTCCATATCACACATTACTCTATGGCATCACTCCTGGGAAACAGTTTGCACTTGCTTATTTGGTCAATTCATCTTTGTGTAAATACGTTAAACAAATTTACTGATTGATACATTATTCAAAATAATATTCATTTACTCATTAATATCAGGTTTGCAGCTTCTCCTGATCCTTCCACTCAGCTCATGATAACTATACTTGTAGTGTGTGCATGCATATATTACACAGGAGTCTGTACAGAGCAGACATATAATAATACCAGGTGAATGATAACTATACTTGCAGTGTGTGCATACATATATTACACAGGAGTCTGTACAGAGAAGACATATAATAATACCTGGTGAATGATAACTATACTTGCAGTGTGTGCATACATATATTACACAGGAGCCTGTACAGAGCAGACATATAATAATACCAGGTGAATGATAACTATATTTGCAGTGTGTGCATACATATATTACACAGGAGTCTGTACAGAGCAGACATATAATAATAGCAGGTGAATGATAACTATACTTGCAGTGTGTGCATACATATATTACACAGGAGTCTGTACAGAGCAGACATATAATAATACCAGGTGAATGATAACTATACTTGCAGTGTGTGCATACATATATTACACAGGAGTCTGTACAGAGAAGACATATAATAATACCTGGTGAATGATAACTATACTTGCAGTGTGTGCATACATATATTACACAGGAGCCTGTACAGAGCAGACATATAATAATACCAGGTGAATGATAACTATACTTGCAGTGTGTGCATACATATATTACACAGGAGTCTGTACAGAGCAGACATATAATAATATCAGGTGAATGATAACTATACTTGCAGTGTGTGCATACATATATTACACAGGAGCCTGTACAGAGCAGACATATAATAATACCAGGTGAATGATAACTATACTTGCAATGTGTGCATACATATATTACAGAGGAGTCTGTACAGAGCAGACATATAATAATACCAGGTGAATGATAACTATACTTGCAATGTGTGCATACATATATTACACAGGAGTCTGTACAGAGCAGGCATATAATAATACCAGGTAAATGATAACTATATTTGCAGTGTGTGCATAGATATATTACACAGGAGTCTGTACAGAGCACACATATAATAATACCAGGTGAATGATAACTATACTTGCAGTGTGTGCATACATATATTACACAGGAGCCTGTACAGAGCAGACATATAATAATACCAGGTGAATGATAACTATACTTGCAGTGTGTGCATACATATATTACACAGGAGTCTGTACAGAGCAGACATATAATAATACCAGGTGAATGATAACTATACTTGCAGTGTGTGCATACATATATTACACAGGAGCCTGTACAGAGCAGACATATAATAATACCAGGTGAATGATAACTATACTTGCAATGTGTGCATACATATATTACAGAGGAGTCTGTACAGAGCAGACATATAATAATACCAGGTGAATGATAACTATATTTGCAGTGTGTGCATACATATATTACACAGGAGTCTGTACAGAGCAGACATATAATAATACCAGGTGAATGATAACTATACTTGCAATGTGTGCATACATATATTACACAGGAGTCTGTACAGAGCAGACATATAATAATACCAGGTGAATGATAACTATATTTGCAGTGTGTGCATACATATATTACACAGGAGTCTGTACAGAGCAGACATATAATAATAGCAGGTGAATGATAACTATACTTGCAGTGTGTGCATACATATATAACACAGGAGTCTGTACAGAGCAGACATATAATAATACCAGGTGAATGATAACTATACTTGCAATGTGTGCATACATATATTACACAGGAGTCTGTACAGAGCAGACATATAATAATACCAGGTGAATGATAACTATACTTGCAGTGTGTATATATATATTACAAAGGAGTATGTACAGAGCAGGCATATAATAATACCAGGTAAATGATAACTATATTTGCAGTGTGTGCATAGATATATTACACAGGAGTCTGTACAGAGCAGACATATAATAATAGCAGGTGAATGATAACTATACTTGCAGTGTGTGCATACATATATTACACAGGAGCCTGTACAGAGCAGACATATAATAATACCAGGTTAATGATAACTATACTTGCAGTGTGTGCATACATATATTACACAGGAGTCTGTACAGAGCAGACATATAATAATACCAGGTGAATGATAACTATACTTGCAGTGTGTGCATACATATATTACACAGGAGCCTGTACAGAGCAGACATATAATAATACCAGGTGAATTATAACTATACTTGCAATGTGTGCATACATATATTACAGAGGAGTCTGTACAGAGCAGAAATATAATAATACCAGGTGAATGATAACTATATTTGCAGTGTGTGCATACATATATTACACAGGAGTCTGTACAGAGCAGACATATAATAATACCAGGTGAATGATAACTATACTTGCAATGTGTGCATACATATATTACACAGGAGTCTGTACAGAGCAGACATATAATAATACCAGGTGAATGATAACTATATTTGCAGTGTGTGCATACATATATTACACAGGAGTCTGTACAGAGCAGACATATAATAATAGCAGGTGAATGATAACTATACTTGCAGTGTGTGCATACATATATTACACAGGAGTCTGTACAGAGCAGACATATAATAATACCAGGTGAATGATAACTATACTTGCAGTGTGTGCATACATATATTGCACAGGAGTCTATACAGAGCAGACATATAATAATACCAGGTGAATGATAACTATACTTGCAGTGTGTGCATACATATTTTACACAGGAGTCTGTACAGAGCAGACATATAATAATACCAGGTGAATGATAACTATACTTGCAGTGTGTGCATACATATATTACACAGGAGCCTGTACAGAGCAGACATATAATAATACCAGGTGTATGGTAACTATACTTGCAGTGTGTGCATACATATATTACACAGGAGCCTGTACAGAGCAGACATATAATAATACCAGGTGAATGATAACTATACTTGCAATGTGTGCATTCATATATTACACAGGAGTCTGTACAGAGCAGACATATAATAATACCAGATGAAGGATAACTATACTTGCAGTGTGTGCATTCATATATTACACAGGAGTCTGTACAGAGCAGACATATAATAATACCAGGTGTATGGTAACTATATTTGCAGTGTGTGCATATATATATTACACAGGAGCCTGTACAGAGCAGACATATAATAATACCAGGTGTATGGTAACTATACTTGCAGTGTGTGCATACATATATTACACAGGAGCCTGTACAGAGCAGACATATAATAATACCATGTGTATGGTAACTATACTTGCAGTGTGTGCATACATATATTACACAGGAGCCTGTACAGAGCAGACATATAATAATACCAGGTGAATGATAACTATACTTGCAGTGTGTGCATTCATATATTATACAGGAGTCTGTACAGAGCAGACATATAATAATACCAGGTGAATGATAACTATACTTGCAGTGTGTGCATACATATATTACACAGGAGTCTGTACAGAGCATACATATAATAATACCAGGTGAATGATAACTATACTTGCAATGTGTGCATACATATATTACACAGGAGCCTGTACAGAGCAGACATATAATAATACCAGGTGAATGATATCTATACTTGTAATGTGTGCATACATATATTACACAGGAGTCTGTACAGAGCAGACATATAATAATACCAGGTGTATGATAACTATACTTGCAGTGTGTGCATACATATATTACACAGGAGTCTGTACAGAGCAGACATATAATAATACCAGGTGAATGATAACTATACTTGCAATGTGTGCATACATATATTACACAGGAGTCTGTACAGAGCAGACATATAATAATACCAGGTGAATGATAACTATACTTGCAATGTGTGCATACATATATTACACAGGAGTCTGTACAGAGCAGACATATAATAATACCAGGTGAATGATAACTATACTTGCAGTGTGTGCATACATATATTACACAGGAGTCTGTACAGAGCAGACATATAATAATACCAGGTGAATGATAACTATACTTGTATTGTGTGCATACATATATTACACAGGAGTCTGTACAGAGCAGACATATAATAATACCAGGTGAATGATAACTATACTTGCAGTGTGTGCATACATATATTGCACAGGAGTCTATACAGAGCAGACATATAATAATACCAGGTGAATGATAACTATACTTGCAGTGTGTGCATACATATTTTACACAGGAGTCTGTACAGAGCAGACATATAATAATACCAGGTGAATGATAACTATACTTGCAGTGTGTGCATACATATATTACACAGGAGCCTGTACAGAGCAGACATATAATAATACCAGGTGTATGGTAACTATACTTGCAGTGTGTGCATACATATATTACACAGGAGCCTGTACAGAGCAGACATATAATAATACCAGGTGAATGATAACTATACTTGCAATGTGTGCATTCATATATTACACAGGAGTCTGTACAGAGCAGACATATAATAATACCAGATGAAGGATAACTATACTTGCAGTGTGTGCATTCATATATTACACAGGAGTCTGTACAGAGCAGACATATAATAATACCAGGTGTATGGTAACTATATTTGCAGTGTGTGCATATATATATTACACAGGAGCCTGTACAGAGCAGACATATAATAATACCAGGTGTATGGTAACTATACTTGCAGTGTGTGCATACATATATTACACAGGAGCCTGTACAGAGCAGACATATAATAATACCATGTGTATGGTAACTATACTTGCAGTGTGTGCATACATATATTACACAGGAGCCTGTACAGAGCAGACATATAATAATACCAGGTGAATGATAACTATACTTGCAGTGTGTGCATTCATATATTATACAGGAGTCTGTACAGAGCAGACATATAATAATACCAGGTGAATGATAACTATACTTGCAGTGTGTGCATACATATATTACACAGGAGTCTGTACAGAGCATACATATAATAATACCAGGTGAATGATAACTATACTTGCAATGTGTGCATACATATATTACACAGGAGCCTGTACAGAGCAGACATATAATAATACCAGGTGAATGATATCTATACTTGTAATGTGTGCATACATATATTACACAGGAGTCTGTACAGAGCAGACATATAATAATACCAGGTGTATGATAACTATACTTGCAGTGTGTGCATACATATATTACACAGGAGTCTGTACAGAGCAGACATATAATAATACCAGGTGAATGATAACTATACTTGCAATGTGTGCATACATATATTACACAGGAGTCTGTACAGAGCAGACATATAATAATACCAGGTGAATGATAACTATACTTGCAATGTGTGCATACATATATTACACAGGAGTCTGTACAGAGCAGACATATAATAATACCAGGTGAATGATAACTATACTTGCAGTGTGTGCATACATATATTACACAGGAGTCTGTACAGAGCAGACATATAATAATACCAGGTGAATGATAACTATACTTGTATTGTGTGCATACATATATTACACAGGAGCCTGTACAGACAAGTGTGTCCAGGGGGATCCACTTAATTATGTAAGGAGAGGTTTCAATAGGAACTACCTTGATTAAGTAATTGATTGCCAATGACCTCATACATTCTGCAAGGAAGAACTATTCAGGTAGCCGATCATACAGCTGTACGCGTGGAATGAGAAGTAGGAGGAGTTAGTGTCAGATCTATTCAGGTAGCCGATCATACAGTTGTACGCGTGGAATGAGAAGTAGGAGGAGTTAATGTCAGATCTATTCAGGTAGCTGATCATACAGCTGTACGCGTGGAATGAGAAGTAGGAGGAGTTGATGTCAGATCTATTCAGGTAGCCGATCATACAGCTGTATGTGTGGAATGAGAAGTAGGAGGAGTTAATGTCAGATCTATTCAGGTAGCCAATCATACAGCTGTATGCGTGGAATGAGAAGTAGGAGGAGTTAATGTCAGATCTATTCAGGTAGCCGATCATACAGCTGTATGCGTGGAATGAGAAGTAGGAGGAGTTAGTGTCAGATCTATTCAGGTAGCCGATCATACAGTTGTACGCGTGGAATGAGAAGTAGGAGGAGTTAATGTCAAATCTATTCAGGTAGCCGATCATACAGCTGTATGCGTGGAATGAGAAGTAGGAGGAGTTAGTGTCAGATCTATTCAGGTAGCCGATCATACAGTTGTACGCGTGGAATGAGAAGTAGGAGGAGTTAATGTCAGATCTATTCAGGTAGCTGATCATACAGCTGTACGCGTGGAATGAGAAGTAGGAGGAGTTGATGTCAGATCTATTCAGGTAGCTGATCATACAGCTGTATGTGTGGAAGGAGAAGTAGGAGGAGTTAATGTCAGATCTATTCAGGTAGCTGATCATACAGCTGTATGCGTGGAATGAGAAGTAGGAGGAGTTAATGTCAGGTCTATTCAGGTAGCTGATCATACAGCTGTACGCGTGGAATGAGAAGTAGGAGGGGTTAATGTCAGATCTATTCAGGAAGCTGATCATACAGCTGTATGCATGGAATGAGAAGTAGGAGGAGTTAATGTCAGATCTATTCAGGTAGCTGATCATACAGCTGTATGCGTGGAATGAGAAGTAGGAGGAGTTAATGTCATAACTATTCAGGTAGCTGTTCATACAGCTGTATGCGTGGAATGAGAAGTAGGAAGAGTTAATGTCAGATCTATTCAGGTAGCTGATCATACAGCTGTATGTGTGGAATGAGAAGTAGGAGGAGTTAATTTCAGATCTATTCAGGGAGCTGATCATACAGCTGTACGCGTGGAATGAGAAGTAGGAGGAGTTAATGTCAGATCTATTCAGGTAGCCGATCATACAGCTGTATGTGTGGAATGAGAAGTAGGAGGAGTTAATGTCAGATCTATTCAGGTAGCTGATCATACAGCTGTATGCGTGGAATGAGAAGTAGGAGAGTTAATGTCAGATCTATTCAGGTAGCCGATCATACAGCTGTATGCGTGGAATGAGAAGTAGGAGGAGTTAATGTCAGATCTATTCAGGTAGCCGATCATACAGCTGTATGTGTGGAATGAGAAGTTGGAGGAGTTAATGTCAGATCTATTAAGGTAGCTGATCATAAAGCTGTATGCGTGGAATGAGAAGTAGGAGGAGTTAATGTCAGATCTATTCAGGTAGCTGATCATACAGCTGTATGCGTGGAATGAGAAGTAGGAGGAGTTAATGTCAGATCTATTCAGGTAGCTGATCATACAGCTGTATGTGTGGAATGAGAAGTAGGAGGAGTTAATGTCAGATCTATTCAGGTAGCCGATCATACAGCTGTATGTGTGGAATGAGAAGTAGGAGGAGTTAATGTCAGATCTATTCAGGTAGCCGATCATACAGCTGTATGTGTGGAATGAGAAGTAGGAGGAGTTAATGTCAGATCTATTCAGGTAGCTGATCATACAGCTGTATGCGTGAGATGAGAAGTAGGAGGAGTTACTGTCAGATCTATTCAGGTAGCTGATCATACAGCTGTATGCGTGGAATGAGAAGTAGGAGGAGTTAATGTCAGATCTATTCAGGTAGCCGATCATACAGCTGTATGCGTGGAATGTGAAGTAGGAGGAGTTATTGTCAGATCTATTCAGGTAGCTGATCATACAGCTGTATGCGTGGAATGAGAAGTAGGAGGAGTTAATGTCAGATCTATTCAGGTAGCTGATCATACAGCTGTATGCGTGGAATGAGAAGTAGGAGGAGTTAATGTCAGATCTATTCAGGTAGCCGATCATACAGCTGTATGCGTGGAATGAGAAGTAGGAGGAGTTAATGTCAGATCTATTCAGGTAGCTGATCATACCGCTGTATGTGTGGAATGAGAAGTAGGAGGAGTTAATGTCAGATCTATTCAGGTAGCTGATCATACAGCTGTACGCGTGGAATGAGAAGTAGGAGGAGTTAATGTCAGATCTATTCAGGTAGCTGATCATGCTGCTGTATGCGTGGAATGAGAAGTAGGAGGAGTTAATGTCAGATCTATTCAGGTAGCTGATCATGCTGCTGTATGCGTGGAATGAGAAGTAGGAGGAGTTAATGTCAGATCTATTCAGGTAGCTGATCATGCTGCTGTATGCGTGGAATGAGAAGTAGGAGGAGTTAATGTCAGATCTATTCAGGTAGCCGATCATACAGCTGTACGCGTGGAATGAGAAGTAGGAGGAGTTAATGTCAGATCTATTCAGGTAGCTGATCATACAGCTGTATGTGTGGAATGAGAAGTAGGATGAGTTAATGTCAGATCTATTCAGGTAGCTGATCATACAGCTGTACGTGTGGAATGAGAAGTAGGAGGAGTTAATGTCAGATCTATTCTGGTTAATAGTAATAAAAACTGTAGCAGTTCAGACAGTGTGGTTGAGGGGCCCTTTATCAATAGTATCTAAAAATAAATCAGATTTTCTTTCCCAAACAATTGAGCAGATTATTGTTTTAATATATTCCATTTTACCTGCTGTGAAGTCCATTAGAAGAGAGGAGTTTTGGACACTTAGTGAGACCTCCTGCTATTCCATTCTTTTCTACAATCGATAAAACTTACAAATAGTCGGGGGGGGGGGGGGGGAGGGGGTCCAGAATAAGTGGAACATGTCTATAAAGTAATATGAAGTATATTATTGTTTTAGAATGTGATAGAAAGTGTAGGAGATCACTGTAAGAGAGGGCGGACTATATTATTATTATTATTATTATTATTATTATTAGTAGTAGTAGTAGTATTATTAGTATTATTTTTATTATCACTTATTATATGCAGTATATTACACTGCATATAAAATGTAATAGATGTATTGCTGTTACTATATCAACAGTCCCGCCTCTCTCTCCAAGCTCCTCCTTAGAAGATGTCAGTGAATTTAGAAGCCCCAGTTAAATAGTTTCAATGTGAAACTACAGGAGTTCTGTTTATTGTTTTAAAATAAAAGTAAGTGTATTTTACAACTATTAAACACATGTACAACATACCCTAAACAAACTAGGTGCAACGTTACCCTCCCCAAACTCATATCTCATCGAAATGCCAAAAGGTTGATGGATGCCATAAAGATGTGCACTATTATGCCAGCGAAGCCTAATGTCATTACAGAGTCCATTTTCTAGAAAGATTTTCACATGTAAAAGTTCCACTTCCAAGAGAGATTCAATGGCCCCAAAAATCCAATTTCTAAGGAGATTCACTTGCCAAAAGGTCCACTTCCCAGAGAGATCGCCCTAAAGATCCACTTCCCAGAGAGATCACCCAAAAGGTCCACTTCCCAGAGAGATCGCCCTAAAGATCCACTTCCCAGAGAGATCGCCCTAAAGATCCACTTCCCAGAGAGATTGCCCTAAAGATCCACTTCCCAGAGAGATCACCCTAAAGATCCACTTTCCAGAGAGATCACCCTAAAGCTTCACTTCCCAGAGAGATCACCTATAAGATCCACTTCCCAGAGAGATCGCCCTAAAGATCCACTTCCCAGAGAGATCGCCCTAAAGATCCACTTCCCAGAGAGATCGCCCTAAAGATCCACTTCCCAGAGAGATCACCTATAAGATTCACTTCCCAGAGAGATCGTCCAAAAGATCCACTTCCCAGAGAGATCGCCCTAAAGCTTCACTTCCCAGAGAGATAACCTATAAGATCCACTTCCCAGAGAGATCGCCCTAAAGATCCACTTCCCAGAGAGATTGCCCTAAAGATCCACTTCCCAGAGAGATCGGCCAAAAGATCCACTTCACAGAGAGATCCCCCAAAAGATCCACTTCACAGAGAGATCGCCCTAAAGATCCACTTCCAAGAGAGATCGTCCTAAAGATCCACTTCCAAGAGAGATCGGCCAAAAGATCCACTTCCCAGAGAGATCGCCCAAAAGATGCACTTCCCAGAGAGATCCCCCAAAAGATCCACTTCCCAGAGAGATCGCCCTAAAGATCCACTTCACAGAGAGATCGCCCTAAAGATCCACTTCACAGAGAGATCGGCCAAAAGATCCACTTCCAAGAGAGATCGTCCTAAAGATCCACTTCACAGAGAGATCGGCCAAAAGATCCACTTCGCACAATTTTTAGTATTTTTTCAGTTTTTGTGTTTCTAATTTTGAATCATTAAAGGACAACAACACTTTTTTTAACCCTTGCTTCCTTCGTCCTTCTGCATTTTTACAGCTACCCGCAGGTATATTCTGAACTGTGCCTCTCAGCCGAGCCAGAGCTCAGGTGGATGGTGGCGCATGCTAGCACTGTATGATTGGGGTGAGTTGGGGTTCATAGTCTCTTTCTGCTAGCGCTGAGAGAAAGCTTAGTCAGGTGGCATTCAATAACAAAGCTTTTGCTCTGCATTAGCAGATAGAGAGAGAGGGGGACTGTCCGCGACAGCTGCACCCCTGATGCCTTCTATAGAAGCATCATGGCTTCCAATCAAAATATATGCTGCTTTATCCTCATACTAGAATCTCTCATTTTTTCACTTGTGCTTCTAAATTATATTAAACATGTTTGGTCTCACTGTAAGTGATATTTGTGTAGTGAGTGCTCTGTTGTGGTCTGGGGAGGGTACTTTAATTATACACTTCAACAGTTTTGGGATTTTTTTGCTTTGTAATTTGTTATATGAGACACGAGTTCCAGCCTTTTTGTAGCTTCATTTAACACAATATTTTTAACTGCTAGCTATTAAATCTTTTGTTGCTTGGTGTACCAAGACCTGTTAGACTAGCTCGGATGCTGATATAATAAATATATATATATATAATAGAATAAGGAAGAGTTAGAAACACAAGGTAATGCGGATTGATACAACCTTTCTAAAAGGGAAAATGTTTACTCTGAATAAATTCATTATCCCATAGAATGGATCCCTAGATCTCTCTAAATTAATCACAGCGTATAATCCACCACAGAAGTCTCATTCAGGAAAAGCTGTTATGTTTCCTAACGAGCAAACAAATAAAAACCTTAACTTCCATTAACGCTTGATTTATGGAGAGTTATTATTGTCTTGCTGTAATGCAGACTGTGCTGCCTAGTTTGCATTAAGTGGCGAGCTTGGCTAATGTATCTCCTATACTAACATGATATGTGACTTGGCAGAGCTTGCAAATTTCTCTAATGACTATTTTGGCCTCTGTTTGTAATAACGGCTGTATCAAAAAAAACACGTTTCTGATAGGGAAATTAATCTCTCAAAATGAATTTGTGAAAAGCAACTTGTGTATAACTGGTGCATGGAAAAAAAAACTGCCCAATAATCAATGGCTGGAACGGGGGGCACTGGGGTGGGGGTGCTCTGGGTCGATGGGTAATCATTAAATGCTGACCTCACTAGGGTTATCCACCTTTAGAAGATTTCAATCATTATTGCTACACTTTACAAGAGAAGAGAGTGATGATAAAAAGGGACTGAATTCAGACAGTGAGGGACAAGTTATACTGAAGGTGCAAAAAAAAAAAAAAAACAACATATTAAGTTGGTGTTTTGGAGAAATACAATAACTCAGATCTCCTTCTTCTTTGCATCTTACTGGACACACATAATTTATGGTTTTCTCCCATAGGTCCTCACTGCAATTTTCAGTCTGGAATGAGAAGTCTAGTCTAGTGCCTTACATTTCCCTAGTTACTCTCCGCATATTATAAGCCAGCCGCAAACAGTTCGCCACAGACAATGCAGTATGGTTACTTTCCGCATATAGTTAGCCAGCCGCCCACAGACAGTAAAGTTGCTGCCAGTATATGGTTGTGCAACAGATGGTACATTGTATTTACTATGAGGATATAGTTGGCCAACCAAAGTATCTATCAGTTTATAGTTAGGCACGCACAGATAGTATAGTATAGTTAGTCCCAGAACCACACACAATATATAGCATGCTGGCTAACAATATATAGTTATCCTCACAATAGCCCATTAGTCATATTCCTCGATTCCCTTGCTAGATTTATTGGGACTTAATAACCGAAAATCAGGACACATATACCTTTGGGCACTGTTTTATCCCCATATATCCCGTTAATTGCGTAAAGGAGCACTTCTGAAGCAGCTTGGGTTTCCTGTAGCTGTATATGGAATAGCTAAATATTAATAAAATAGAAAAGTAATGATAAGTCGCTGTCCCACAAACAAACTAAACCAATAGATACAAAAAAAAGCATTCAATACAAATTCCCATCTTTATTACAGAACAGGATTCCTCCTGTTTAAGGCTTACACAGCCAAACATGTCTGCAGTCTGTGATCAGCTCTCTCTCTACTACTTTCCAACTTTATTGTGGTATTAATTTAATTTGCGATTTTCTTGGCTTGCTTAGCTGGTAATGGGTACGTATATTCCTGTATTTTATGTATTAAAGATGTGTATTTATTTGTAGCTCTTTCATTGGATCTTTCTGGTCTGGCTATAAATTCTGCTCATGTGACAGATTCCCTTTCACTCTATATTTTATACCAATTTATTTAAACAGAAGCCTTTCTTAATCCCATTAATGGGGCTGCAGTTTATAAATCTGTAAAACATCACAAAACTGGTAGAGAAGCTGCGTTTCTATCTTGTACAGACGCCAAGTGACTATCAGCGGATCAGATCCTCAGCTTGGTTTAGCATTTGATTTAATTTTCTGCATTACAGTCACACAAATTGGCATAAAGTCCTTCACCAGAAAAAAAGAAGATTTTATGAAGGTTTGTAAAGATTGCCTCAGACTGGCTTCAAGCAATATATCACCTAAACATTACTTATACTGGTACTATAGATAATAAACAAGGATGAACATGAATTAGTGTTAGCAAAATTCAGCAAATGCATAAAAAAGTGAAATATATGTTTTAAATGTGTGTGTGTGTATGTGGTGTTCTGCTGCTAGAGGAACAGAGTTGGCCCTGTATAATGCATTGTTATAAAGTGACAGTGTGTAAAGATGTAAGTCTGCATTATCAATGACTAGCTGAGCTCTTCTATATATTCTTCTATACATTGTGCAGGGTCTGGTGAGTTTCTCCTGCTAGAAGAACAGAGTTGGCCCTGTATAATGCATTGTTATAAAGTGACAGTGTGTAAAGATGTAACTCTGCATTATCCATGGCCAGCTGAGTTCTTCTATATATTCTTCTATACATTGTGCAGGGTCTGGTGAGTTTCTCCTGCTAGAAGAACAGAGTTGGCCCTGTATAATGCATTGTTATAAAGTGACAGTGTGTAAAGATGTAACTCTGCATTATCCATGGCCAGCTGAGCTCTTCTATATATTCTTCTATACATTGTGCAGGGTCTGGTGAGTTTCTCCTGCTAGAAGAACAGAGTTGGCCCGGTATAATGCATTGTTATAAAGTGACAGTGTGTAAAGATGTAACTGCATTATCCATGGCCAGCTGAGCTCTTCTATATATTCTTCTATACATTGTGCAGGGTCTGGTGAGTTTCTCCTGCTAGAAGAACAGAGTTGGCCCTGTATAATGCATTGTTATATAGTGACTGTGTGTAAAGATGTAACTCTGCATTATCCATGGCCAGCTGAGCTGTTCTATATATTCTTCTATACATTGTGCAGGGTCTGGTGAGTTTCTCCTGCTAGAAGAACAGAGTTGGTCCGGTATAATGCATTGTTATATAGTGACAGTGTGTAAAGATGTAACTCTGTATTATCCATGGCCAGCTGAGCTCTTCTATATATTCATCTATACATTGTGCAGGGTCTGGTGAGTTTCTCCTGCTAGAACAACAGAGTTGGCCCTGTATAATGCATTGTTATAAAGTGACAGTGTGTAAAGATGTAAGTCTGCATTATCCATGGCCAGCTGAGCTCTTCTATATATTCTTCTATACATTGTGCAGGGTCTGGTGAGTTTCTCCTGCTAGAAGAACATATTTGGCCCTGTATAATGCATTGTTATAAAGTGACAGTGTGTAAAGATGTAACTCTGTATTCTCCCTGCAATTTATTAACATATAGAAACATAGAAACATAGAAACATAGAATGTGTCGGCAGATAAGAACCATTCGGTCCATCTAGTCTGCCCAAATTCTTTGTTTTTGAGTACTTTTATTAGTCCCCCTTTCCCGGTCTTATAGCTAGGATAGCCTTGTGTCTATCCCACGCATGCTTAAAATCCATGACTGTATATATATATATTTATATAGCGCCAGCAAGTTATACAGTACTTTGTACGGCACATAAAAAGGAATTACAGACGACTTTAGATGAACAAAGACAGAATGACATATGATAGGCCTTTTGTAATAATCTCCCATCAGTTTTTCATACATCTCTTTTACTGAGAGAGAAGAGAAAGCTGAGCTGCTCG
This sequence comes from Pelodytes ibericus, assembly GCA_036172795.1. Taxonomy (NCBI): domain Eukaryota; kingdom Metazoa; phylum Chordata; class Amphibia; order Anura; family Pelodytidae; genus Pelodytes; species Pelodytes ibericus. Next base: position 7,760,135 of record CM069857.1, read on the forward strand.
TCCAGAATAAAGAAAATCACATTTAATTAACTGACATTTTATTTGCAAATATCACAGGAGCAGCAAATAAAGTAGGTTTAGAAATATGAATTAAATTACAGGAAATAATTAATCTGAAGACCGGTAGCTGAATGCTGAACTGCAAGTGAAATGGATCAATCAGTCATTAACAAGTAGATCACTGTTAGTGAATAGCTTGTGTCTCTATTACATATGTATGCACACATTGCAAGTATAGTTATCATTCACCTGGTATTATTATATGTCTGCTCTGTACAGACTCCTGTGTAATATATGTATGCACACACTGCAAGTATAGTTATAATTCACCTGGTATTATTATATGTCTGCTCTGTACAGGATCCTGTGTAATATATGTATGCACACACTGCAAGTATAGTTATCATTCACCTGGTATTATTATATGTCTGCTCTGTACAGGCTCCTGTGTAATATATGTATGCACACATTGCAAGTATAGTTATCATTCACCTGGTATTATTATATGTCTGCTCTGTACAGACTCCTGTGTAATATATGTATGCACACATTGCAAGTATAGTTATCATTCACCTGGTATTATTATATGTCTGCTCTGTACAGGATCCTGTGTAATATATGTATGCACACATTGCAAGTATAGTTATCATTCACCAGGTATTATTATATGTCTGCTCTGTACAGACTCCTGTGTAATATATGTATGCACACATTGCAAGTATAGTTATCATTCACCTGGTATTATTATATGTATGCTCTGTACAGACTCCTGTGTAATATATGTATGCACACATTGCAAGTATAGTTATCATTCACCTGGTATTATTATATGTCTGCTCTGTACAGACTCCTGTGTAATATATGTATGCACACACATTGCAGGTATACAGTATAAAAGTGAGACAGCGCTAATAGTAAATACAAACACAGTATGGCAAAATGAACTGCAAGGACAATAGGATATATAAAAAAATATACAAAATTTATTGCAACAGAATATATATATATATATAAATAAACATAAAAAGACACAATATGACAATCCAGAGTCACAAAATGGATGGGTGATCACATGGATAGAAAAAACACTGGGAATAAGTAACAATAGACAGAATAAAAAAGCCCTCTATGGCTACAACAATAGTACATAAATGGTATAATACATAAAAACTAATAATGACAAAAATCCCTTACCCACTGGGTCTGTTCGCCTGGCCAGGTCTATTGAACAGTTTAGGATATGCACTGGGTGATTTTGCACTATCGCCCACCAGCTGATGAAGAAAATTCGAAACGCGTCCTGTGGGGTGTAGCTGTTTTTCTTAGTGCATATCCTAAACTGTTCAATAGACCTGGCCAGGCGAACAGACCCAGTGGGTAAGGGATTTTTGTCATTAATAGTTTTTATGTATTATACCATTTATGTACTATTGTTGTAGCCATAGAGGGCTTTTTTATTCTGTCTATTGTTACTTATTCCCAGTGTTTTTTCTATCCATGTGATCACCCATCCATTTTGTGACTCTGGATTGTCATATTGTGTCTTTTTATGTTTATTTATATATATATATATATATATATATTCTGTTGCAATAAATTTTGTATATTTTTTTATATATCCTATTGTCCTTGCAGTTCATTTTGCCATACTGTGTTTGTATTTACTATTAGCGCTGTCTCACTTTTATACTGTGTTCTCCTTTTTTGCAGTGGATTTTTCCATTGCAACCTACTATAAGACTAGCTGCTTCAATTTATATTTTCAGTCTGAGTAATTTGCCACTCCCTATACTGATTGGGATTCCTATCCCCACCCTGTGCCTTTCCTGCTTCCAGTGGTTAGTATTGATCTGTGTTTGTTTTCTTACCTTTTTCCTGGAGTACGGTCACTATATATACTATATTATTATTATTATTATTTTTACTCTCTAGCGCTGGGCCCTATCTTTCTTTCCACATTGCAAGTATAGTTATCATTCACCTGGTATTATTATATGTCTGCTCTGTACAGGCTCCTGTGTAATATATGTATGCACACATTGCAAGTATAGTTATCATTCACCTGGTGTTATTATATGTCTGCTCTGTACAGACTCCTGTGTAATATATGTATGCACACATTGCAAGTATAGTTATCATTCACCTGGTATTATTATATGTCTGCTCTGTACAGACTCCTGTGTAATATATGTATGCACACACTGCAAGTATAGTTATCATTCACCTGGTGTTATTATATGTCTGCTCTGTACAGACTCCTGTGTAATATATGTATGCACACATTACAAGTATAGTTATCATTCACCTGGTATTATTATATGTCTGCTCTGTACAGGATCCTGTGTAATATATGTATGCACACATTGCAAGTATAGTTATCATTCACCAGGTATTATTATATGTCTGCTCTGTACAGACTCCTGTGTAATATATGTATGCGCACACACTGCAAGTATAGTTATCATTCACCTGGTATTATTATATGTCTGCTCTGTACAGACTCCTGTGTAATATATGTATGCACACATTGCAAGTATAGTTATCATTCACCTGGTATTATTATATGTCTGCTCTGTACAGACTCCAGTGTAATATATGTATGCACACACTGCAAGTATAGTTATCATTCACCTGGTATTATTATATGTCTGCTCTATACAGGCTCCTGTGTAATATATGTATGCACACACTGCAAGTATAGTTATCAATTCGGAGACATTTGGATTTTATTTGTGAAAAGCAGATTTTCAGAGATTTTGGAAGTTTTAAAAATGCAGTTGAATGGAGAATTTTCCCAACTCAACTACTTTGACCCTAAAGTTTGCAGTTCCCTTCTTAATTCCCTAAAATTTTCTCACGTTCATGAAATATACTCCTTTAAAAAAAAAAAAAAAAAAAAAATCATCAACTACATTTGTCCAGGGAAATGCTGGGAGCTGACTGGGAGGATCAGTAGATCAGTATTAAAAACGATACAGGGGGAGGAGGCAGGTCTTTTTCATGTCTGAGTGGTCTGTCAATCTGTTTATTCGAGTGCTCAGAGATAGATGACTGTATCCGTCTCCTCCACATACTAGCTCCATTTCCACCCTTGTATCCTGTAATATTGTAACAGGTATCACATAAATCAACGTGCCGCTACTCCTTGGACATTAGGTGAAGTCAATAAAGGATACGTCCGCCCGTAATTCAGTTTGGAACGTTCTCTTCTCTCCGTCGAAGTTGATGTAACATTCGGTTTTCCTGGCAGGACTCTTGTATTTTGCTTTATTTGGTGCATTAATTAGGCCGTGTCAGCGACGGAGGGGTCTAATCAGTCATTTCATTATAATAACGGTAGCACGTTCCCTGCAGTGCGTGTTAACCCCTGTGTGACTGCCTCGCACACAATTAACCCCTTAATGACGACATGACCTACATGTACTTCATGTTACGGCCACCGGAGGCGATCAGACTGTGCTGCCTTAAAGCCTCAGCAGTATGTGATACACGGGAAGAGCAGCGTTTAGGTGGCAGAGCCCTTGGGTAATTACAGGGTTGTTATGATTTCACAGATATTTAGTATCAGGAATTAGTACGTAATGCAGGAGTTCGGTGTTTCTTCCCTGGGGGCCAACCAGCCATAGACACCAGAGATTTGGTGGGGTAGGCTGACTCCTTGCTATTAACTCCATTGACTTAACAATGGCCTACCTGCCTGTCAATAAAATACCCTAATTCCTTTGGTTTCCATGGTGATTCTGAGGGCAAAGTTCTAAAAGTGATGTAATCAGCAGGAACATTCCATTGGTTTCCATGGGGATTCTGGTTCCCATTTAAAACTTTTAAAGGTGGGCTAAATCCCTCTTACAGAACAGAATAGACGGTATTAATGCCAGGACAGACACAATGCTGCCTGCGCGCAGTGCTGAGCATACTGTACATAGACAGTATTAATGCCGGGACAGACACAATGCTGCCTGCGCGCAGTGCTGAGCATACTGTACATAGACAGTATTAATGCCGGGACAGACACAATGCTGCCTGCGCACAGTGCTGAGCATACTGTACATAGACAGTATTAATGCCGGGACAGACACAATGCTGCCTGCGCACACTGCTGAGCATACTGTACATAGACAGTATTAATGCCGGGACAGACACAATGCTGCCTGCGCACAGTGCTGAGCATACTGTACATAGACAGTATTAATGCTGGGACAGACACAATGCTGCCTGCACACAGTGCTGAGCATACTGTACATAGACAGTATTAATGCCGGGACAGACACAATGCTGCCTGCGCACAGTGCTGAGCATACTGTACATAGACCGTATTAATGCCAGGACAGACACAATGCTGCCTGCGCACAGTGCTGAGCATACTGTGCATAGACAGTATTAATGCCGGGACAGACACAATGCTGCCTGCGCACAGTGCTGAGCATACTGTACATAGACAGTTTTAATACCGGGTCAGACACAATGCTGCCTGCGCACAGTGCGCTCAGTGCTGAGCATACTGTACATAGACAGTATTAATGCCGGGACAGACACAATGCTGCCTGGCTACAGTGCTGAGCATAATGTACATAGACGGTATTAATGTGGGGAAAGACACAATGCTGCCTGCAAGCAGTGCTGAGCATACTGTACATAGACGGTATTAATGTGGGGAAAGACACAATGCTGCCTGCGAGCAGTGCTGAGCATACTGTACATAGACAGTATTAATGCTGGGACAGACACAATGCTGCCTGCGAGCAGTGCTGAGCATACTGTATAGAGATAGTATTAATGCCGGGACAGACACAATGCTGCCTGCGCGCAGTGCTGAGCATACTGTACATAGACGGTATTAATGCCGGGACAGACACAATGCTGCTTGCGCGCAGTGCTGAGCATGGTGTATAGAGATAGTATTAATGCCGGGACAGACACAATGCTGCCTGCGCGCAGTGCTGAGCATACTGTACATAGACGGTATTAATGCCGGGACAGACACAATGCTGCCTGTGCACAGTGCTGAGCATACTGTAAATAGATAGTATTAATGCCTGGGACAGACACAATGCTGCCTGCGCGCAGTGCTGAGCATTCTGTACATAGACAGTATTAATGCTGGGACAGACACAATGCTGCCTGCGCGCAGTGCTGAGCATACTGTACATAGACGGTATTAATGCCGGGACAGACACAATGCTGCCTGTGCACAGTGCTGAGCATACTGTAAATAGATAGTATAAATGCCGGGACAGACACAATGCTGCCTGTGCACAGTGCTGAGCATACTGTAAATAGATAGTATTAATGCCTGGGACAGACACAATGCTGCCTGCGCACAGTGCTGAGCATTCTGTACATAGACAGTATTAATGCTGGGACAGACACAATGCTGCCTGCGCGCAGTGCTGAGCATTCTGTACATAGACCGTATTAATGCTGGGACAGATACAATACTGCCTGCGCACAGTGCTGAGCATACTGTAAATAGACAGTATTAATGCTGGGACAGACACAATACTGCCTGCGCACAGTGCTGAGCATACTGTAAATAGACAGTATTAATGCTGGGACAGACACAATGCTGCCTGCGCGCAGTGCTGAGCATTCTGTACATAGACAGTATTAATGCCGGGACAGACACAATGCTGCCTGCGCACAGTGCTGAGTATACTATACATAGACAGTATTAATGCCGGGACAGACACAATACTGCCTGCGCACAGTGCTGAGCATTCTGTACATAGACAGTATTAATGCCAGGACAGACACAATGCTGCCTGCGCACAGTGCTGAGCATACTGTACATAGACAGTATTAATGCCGGGACAGACACAATACTGCCTGCGCACAGTGCTGAGCATTCTGTACATAGACAGTATTAATGCCAGGACAGACACAATGCTGCCTGCGCACAGTGCTGAGCATACTGTACATAGACAGTATTAATGCCGGGACAGACACAATGCTGCCTGCGCACAGTGCTGAGCATACTGTACATAGATAGCATTAATGCTGGGACAGACACAATGCTGCCTGCGCACAGTGCTGAGCATACTGTACATAGACAGTATTAATGCCAGGACAGACACAATGCTGCCTGCGCACAGTGCTGAGTATACTGTACATAGACAGCATTAATGCTGGGACAGACACAATGCTGCCTGCGCACAGTGCTGAGCATACTGTACATAGATAGCATTAATGCTGGGACAGACACAATGCTGCCTGCGCACAGTGCTGAGCATACTGTACATAGACAGTATTAATGCCAGGACAGACACAATGCTGCCTGCGCACAGTGCTGAGTATACTGTACATAGACAGCATTAATGCTGGGACAGACACAATGCTGCATGCGCACAGTGCTGAGCATACTGTACATAGACAGTATTAATGCCCGGACAGACACAATGCTGAAAGGGCCCAAAACCACAGAACTGTTGGCAGCTATTCTTTACAGGTATTGGCTGTGTGTGATGTGATTGCGCACATTATGAAGCAGACATTTGACCATGTCCCTCCCCACACTCATTGATATGTAAAAGTCTAGGAGAATTGGGGATTTAATACATCTGCAAATATAATTATTGTTTCTTGATAAAACAAGACTTAGCAGCTGGGATTCACACAGAACATACGTGATCTGCTGCAGAGCCGTCACGGGTGCGGAGATGACATCACGGAACAATGTGACCCCCAAAATGACCCAGCATGTCAATGAATTGAAAAGTAAACAAAATCCTTAATAATAAACGTTGGAGGGATTTACTGTTCTTTTAATTATTGTCCCATATGTTTTGCATCAGGAGAGAGAATGTTGTACTGATGGGAATTTATTTTAACTCTATAATGTCCTTTGGAAGAGGAGTTTGTGAAATGCATTGGGGTTTATTCAGTCGTCGGAGGTTCACCTTGATCTGGAAACGCTGGTTTCTCTACTTGTGGAATTTGTTGACTGTTTTTCGTTCCAAAGGGTTCGATATTTACCAAACAAGACGTCAGTCTGCCCCCGAGGTCCATGTATTTTGCAGGTTCGTCCAGGGTCCAGACCAGACTGGATTATTATTTGTAGAGCAAAATGACCTGGGAATCAGTCAGATGGATTCAGACTGTCAGCAAAGCTAGAAGTCACGTTATACACGAAAGATGGAATTACTTGGAATTGACAAGGGGATTTCAAACTTAAGGCCAAAGTAGCCGAGTTGGAAAAACTCTCCCATTCAGCTATGTGTCAGTGTCTGCTACTCTGGCCTTAATTGTGCCATTCCTTTGTCACTTCCTTGCAGTTCCCCTTTGTTTAGACTTTAATATCGATAGAGGGAACTTCAGGAAATTCAGCTTCAGTGGCGAAAGCTTTGGCTCTGTAATAAACCGACAGGTCACGGTCCAGAATTAATATACTGAATATAATGTTTTGAATATTGGGTGAGGATTGATGCCTGGGGGTTAGTCGTGCCAGATGATGACCACAAGGAGTCTGATGTCTGTCCTCCTGTACCCTGCTTGGGGAAGGTTATATTAGGTCTCTCTGATGTCTGTCCTCCTGTACCCCACTTGGGGAAGGTTATATTAGGTCTGTCTGATGTCTGTCCTCCTGTACCCCACTTGGGGAAGGTTATATTAGGTCTGTCTGATGTCTGTCCCCCTGTACCCCACTTGGGGAAGGTTATATTAGGTCTCTCTGATGTCTGTCCCCCTGTACCCCACTTGGGGAAGGTTATATTAGGTCTCTCTGATGTCTGTCCTCCTGTACCCCACTTGGGGAAGGTTATATTAGGTCTCTCTGATGTCTGTCCTCCTGTACCCCACTTGGGGAAGGTTATATTAGGTCTCTCTGATGTCTGTCCTCCTGTACCCCACTTGGGGAAGGTTATATTAGGTCTCTCTGATGTCTGTCCTCCTGTACCCCGCTTGGGGAAGGTTATATTAGGTCTCTCTGATGTCTGTCCTCCTGTACCCCACTTGGGGAAGGTTATATTAGGTCTGTCTGATGTCTGTCCTCCTGTACCCCACTTGGGGAAGGTTATATTAGGTCTCTCTGATGTCTGTCCTCCTGTACCCCACTTGGGGAAGGTTATATTAGGTCTGTCTGATGTCTGTCCTCCTGTACCCCACTTGGGGAAGGTTATATTAGGTCTCTCTGATGTCTGTCCTCCTGTACCCCGCTTGGGGAAGGTTATATTAGGTCTCTCTGATGTCTGTCCTCCTGTACCCCACTTGGGGAAGGTTATATTAGGTCTCTCTGATGTCTGTCCTCCTGTACCCCACTTGGGGAAGGTTATATTAGGTCTGTCTGATGTCTGTCCTCCTGTACCCCACTTGGGGAAGGTTATATTAGGTCTCTCTGATGTCTGTCCTCCTGTACCCCACTTGGGGAAGGTTATATTAGGTCTCTCTGATGTCTGTCCTCCTGTACCCCACTTGGGGAAGGTTATATTAGGTCTGTCTGATGTCTGTCCTCCTGTACCCCACTTGGGGAAGGTTATATTAGGTCTCTCTGATGTCTGTCCTCCTGTACCCCACTTGGGGAAGGTTATATTAGGTCTCTCTGATGTCTGTCCTCCTGTACCCCGCTTGGGGAAGGTTATATTAGGTCTCTCTGATGTCTGTCCTCCTGTACCCCACTTGGGGAAGGTTATATTAGGTCTCTCTGATGTCTGTCCTCCTGTACCCCACTTGGGGAAGGTTATATTAGGTCTCTCTGATGTCTGTCCTCCTGTACCCCACTTGGGGAAGGTTATATTAGGTCTCTCTGATGTCTGTCCTCCTGTACCCCACTTGGGGAAGGTTATATTAGGTCTCTCTGATGTCTGTCCTCCTGTACCCCACTTGGGGAAGGTTATATTAGGTCTCTCTGATGTCTGTCCTCCTGTACCCCACTTGGGGAAGGTTATATTAGGTCTGTCTGATGTCTGTCCTCCTGTACCCCACTTGGGGAAGGTTATATTAGGTCTCTCTGATGTCTGTCCTCCTGTACCCCACTTGGGGAAGGTTATATTAGGTCTGTCTGATGTCTGTCCCCCTGTACCCCACTTGGGGAAGGTTATATTAGGTCTCTCTGATGTCTGTCCTCCTGTACCCCGCTTGGGGAAGGTTATATTAGGTCTCTCTCTGATGTCTGTCCTCCTGTACCCCGCTTGGGGAAGGTTATATTAGGTCTCTCTGATGTCTGTCCTCCTGTACCCCACTTGGGGAAGGTTATATTAGGTCTTTCTGATGTCTGTCCTCCTGTACCCCACTTGGGGAAGGTTATATTAGGTCTGTCTGATGTCTGTCCTCCTGTACCCCACTTGGGGAAGGTTATATTAGGTCTGTCTGATGTCTGTCCTCCTGTACCCCGCTTGGGGAAGGTTATATTAGGTCTCTCTGATGTCTGTCCCCCTGTACCCCTCTTGGGGAAGGTTATATTAGGTCTGTCTGATGTCTGTCCTCCTGTAGCCCACTTGGGGAAGGTTATATTAGGTCTCTCTGATGTCTGTCCTCCTGTAGCCCACTTGGGGAAGGTTATATTAGGTCTCTCTGATGTCTGTCCTCCTGTAGCCCACTTGGGGAAGGTTATATTAGGTCTCTCTGATGTCTGTCCTCCTGTACCCCACTTGGGGAAGGTTATATTAGGTCTCTCTCTGATGTCTGTCCCCCTGTACCCCACTTGGGGAAGGTTATATTAGGTCTCTCTGATGTCTGTCCTCCTGTACCCCACTTGGGGAAGGTTATATTAGGTCTCTCTGATGTCTGTCCCCCTGTACCCCACTTGGGGAAGGTTATATTAGGTCTCTCTGATGTCTGTCCTCCTGTACCCCACTTGGGGAAGGTTATATTAGGTCTCTCTGATGTCTGTCCTCCTGTACCCCACTTGGGGAAGGTTATATTAGGTCTCTCTGATGTCTGTCCTCCTGTACCCCACTTGGGGAAGGTTATATTAGGTCTGTCTGATGTCTGTCCTCCTGTACCCCACTTGGGGAAGGTTATATTAGGTCTGTCTGATGTCTGTCCTCCTGTACCCCACTTGGGGAAGGTTATATTAGGTCTCTCTGATGTCTGTCCTCCTGTACCCCACTTGGGGAAGGTTATATTAGGTCTCTCTGATGTCTGTCCTCCTGTACCCCACTTGGGGAAGGTTATATTAGGTCTCTCTGATGTCTGTCCTCCTGTACCCCACTTGGGGAAGGTTATATTAGGTCTCTCTGATGTCTGTCCTCCTGTACCCCACTTGGGGAAGGTTATATTAGGTCTCTCTGATGTCTGTCCTCCTGTAGCCCACTTGGGCAAGGTTATATTAGGTCTCTCTGATGTCTGTCCCCCTGTACCCCATTATTTTATTTCTCTTTCTAATGTCTGGAATCTCTTCCTCCCTTTCAGATACACTGCAGTCCACTGACTGACTCCGATGAACACCATCTTCGAACTCTGGAGAAACATGTGAGTCTTTTTATCAGATTAAAGCGAAGTATCAGCACATGCCAGACTCCGACCAGCACATGCCAGCCTCCGACCAGTACATGCCAGCCTCCGACCAGTACATGCCAGCCTCCGACCAGCACATGCCAGACTCCGACCAGCACATGCCAGCCTCCGACCAGCACATGCCAGCCTCCAACCAGCACATGCCAGACTCCGACCAGCACATGCCAGACACCGACCAGTACATGCCAGCCTCCGACCAGCACATGCCAGACTCCGACCAGTACATGCCAGCCTCCGACCAGCACATGCCAGCCTCCGACCAGCACATGCCAGACTCCGACCAGCACATGCCAGCCTCCGACCAGCACATGCCAGCCTCCTACCAGTACATGCCAGCCTCCGACCAGTACATGCCAGCCTCCGACCAGCACATGCCAGCCTCCGACCAGCACATGCCAGCCTCCGACCAGTACATGCCAGCCTCCGACCACCAAATTCCACCCTCCAACTAGCGCATGCCAGACTCCCGATCACCAAATTCCAGCCTCCAACCAGCACATGCCAACCTCCTTATGGTATCCTCTTTGCTTCATGTAGCCCTAGCACAGGGCAGATATGTTGTACTGCAGGATAAATGCACCAGGTGCAAACTCTGTACTGTTTCAGGTTTGATTCCTGGCAAGGTCAACTCAGCCTTTGTCCTTTGGAAGTTTAATAATTAAGGGGAGGTGGGGGGTGGGCAACTCATCCTTCCTGGTAACCTTGTTACTATTATCCAATGAAGCAACCAGACCACTTCCTTCTAAAAGCTTTAGAAATGTTTCTTTAATATACTATAGACTAGAACTTTACAGTGAATTAAAGAAACTCTACCAACATAACTATTATCCTGTGAATGTAGAGAATGAAACATGATCTATACAATGTGTTAGCAAACTGTGTCTGTGCTGTCTACTGCTTATGACATCACCTTGTGATTTGATATGCAAAGTACACAATGAAAAATAGTTAATTTGCATATCAAGCCACATCATGTGATGTCATAAGCAGCAGACAGCACAGACACAGTCCAAACACATGTTTCTCTTATTTTATGCATTTGCTGTTATTCTGTATAGATCATTTGTTTATATTTTCCCCCCATCTATATGCACAGATAATATTTAGGGGATGTAGCCCTCCAAGGCATAAAACATTACATTTGCTCAGTCTTTTTATACTCTGAGTCCAGCCGAAGTTTCCCTGCACCTCAGAGAAATAAAACTGGTGTATGATAGAGAAATGACCTGTGTGTATTCCAGAGATTAACATATTGTAAGATACAAGGTAATCAGTCTTCCTGCACTCAGCACACTGACAGTTTAATCAAACAAGCGTCTGGACAAGTCATTTATATTCCACCATCTGATGGAAAGGAACCTTTTCACTCTCAATCTCCCGGCTCAGAGCCTGGTGTAGAGCTGCAGCTCTCCAGCACAGATCTCTGCAGCACAGAGCTCTCCAGCACAGAGCTCTCCAGCACAGAGCTCTCCAGCACAGATCTCTGCAGCACAGATCTCTCCAGCACAGAGCTCTCCTGCACAGATCTCTCCGGCACAGATCTCTCCGGCACAGATCTCTGCGGCACAGATCTCTGCGGCACAGAGCTCTCCTGCACAGAGCTCTCCTGCACAGATCTCTCCAGCACAGATCTCTCCAGCACAGATCTCTCCAGCACAGATCTCTGCAGCACAGATATCTCCTTCCTCTCCCTGCAAATATAGAGGTAGATGTTAGCACATCAGAAAAAGTAAATAGTATAATATGCAAGCAGGGGTAGTGGATGGGCCTGAAAAACATGCACAGGTCCAAACAAACAAAAAAAGAGAGAGAGAATTTGGCACTAAAAGGATTGAAGGTAAAATAAAGTTTTAATATAACATGAGGTTGGCCTGACTTGTCACCCGCTGGATCTTAATCAAAGGCAAGAACACAACAAAATACACAGAAAAAAACAGGCTTGGGGGGAAAAGAAGATATGGGGCTTAACACAGCTGTCACTAGACCTGTCACACCAGCCAGCGGAGGCATGATGGGAATTGGAGTCCGAGTACGTGAAGCTCCCGAAGTTACATACTCCTCCTCCCTTAATTACCAGACAAATGATTAACAAGGGGAACCTTCCCCCATTCAGCTTGATTGGACAATGTCTCCAACTCTATTACTTTGGCATTAAGTTTGCAATCCCCTTGTATATTCCCTGCAGTTCACTCTTTAATGAATGAAGACTCCAATTGGCACCAATGTCTGGTCCATTGGCCGCTGTGTCACCATGTGTAACAATTTGCTAAGCTCTGTTGGCTTTTTTCTTCCTGGCAAGGTCGATAAAACAAGTTCCATTAAGTTGGGTAATAGTAACTTCTTGGATACGAGAGAGAGATCCCCTTGTCCCCTTCATATTAAAACACTTAGCGTATTTCCCTTTAAGGGGGGGGGGGCTAGACATGACTTTAAGGCAGTGCTGTTGTACATAAACATGCCCACTCCCACAATGCATTTCTTTCATTATTACACTGCCCTCTGCATGCTAAGCACTAGGGGATGCCTCAGTGAAAGTTATGGACATGTTTATATAATATATACACCCTTTAAACTACCTCCCGGTGAGCAAATAACTGCACCTATCAGTCACGTTTGTGAATACAAGGAGCTTTATTGATGAAAAAAAGATGTGCAGGAAATTGAGAAGTGAACTTCAAATTTAAGGCCAAAGCAGCCGAGTGGAAGGTATCACAGTGCACTAGTGACTCTGGTCTGGTAGGTATCACAGTGCACTAGTGACTCTGGTCTGGTAGCTATCACAATGCACTAGTGACTCTGGTCTGGTATGTATCACAGTGCACTAGTGACTCTGGTCTGGTAAGTATCACAGTGCACTAGTGACTCTGGTCTGCTAGGTATCACAGTGCACTAGTGACTCAGGTCTGGTAGATATCACAGTGCACTAGTGACTCTAGTTTGGTATGTATCACAAAGCACTATTGACTCTGGCTTGGTAGGTATTACAGTGCACTAGTGACTCTGGCCTGGTAGGTATCACAATGCACTAGTGACTCAGGTCTGGTAAGTATCACAGTGCATTAGTGACTCACATCTGGTATGGATCACAGTGCACTAGTGACTCTGGTCTGGTAGGTATCACAGTGCACTAGTGACTTTGGTCTGGTAGGTATCACAGTGCACTAGTGACTCACATGTGGTAGGTATCTCAGTGCACTAGTGACTCACATGTGGTAGGTATCACAGTGCACTAATGATTTAGGTCTGGTAGGTATCACAGTGCACTAGTGACTCACATCTGGTAGGTATCACAGTGCACTAGTGAATCTGGCCTGGTAGGTATCACAATACACAAGTGACTCACATCTGGTAGGTATCACAGTGCACTAGTGACTGTCGCCTGGTAGGTATTACAATGCACTAGTGAGTCAGGTCTGGTATGTATCACAGTGCTCTAGTGAGTCAGGTCTGGTATGTATGTATCACAGTGCACTAGTGACTCAGGTCTGGTATGTATCACAGTGCTCTAGTGAGTCAGGTCTGGTATGTATCACAGTGCTCTAGTGAGTCAGGTCTGGTATGTATGTATCACAGTGCACTAGTGACTCTGCTCTGGTAGAGCCAGCCTGCATGCCAAGCTCCTTCAATTCCAGATAATGTTCATTCACCTCCCCGTATCTTCTTCTTTCACAGATTTTGGTGGCCTGCAAGAGGGTGTTAGCTGTTCAAAAATTACAACCCCAAGTCACCGGGCCCAGGAGCTGCTCAGAGAAGTCCCCAAAGAGACCAGAAAATGTTCCGAAACCACAGCCCTGGCCCCAAATCCCTCCGTCTCCACATAATACCCCACCTAAAAAAGATCACATTCCGAAGGAAGGGTACGATGACCTGGACCGCAAAATCCTGCAGCTCTGTGGTACGTGTTCTTTATTTTTACATCTATGGAAAAGATCAACAGAAGCCAAGCCATAAACAGGTGGCATCTCAGTTAGACATACACAGTCTAATAGCGAAGGATTGAGCTCCAGACACTCGGCATTTGTACCAGGGAAGCTGGATCTCACTCACTGGCATCCTGGAATGTCATATGACTCATACAGCGTTGTCTAACTCTGCCCACTTTTTAGCTGAGCCCCCTTTTCATCCCGGGGAGCCAACTACAGAAAGTCGGCAAGTATGTCTTAGTGGAGTGGATCCTCAGTAAATCTATCCCTTCCTATTTTATGTCATTATTATTTCATTTAAAATCAGTCCCAAACTCCTTCCGACACTTGTCTGAAGCCTTGAAGCAGCTTTCTCACAGTCGCTCTAGCTTCACAGTCGCTCTAGCTTCACAGTCGCTCTAGCTACACTGTCGCTCTAGCTTCACAGTCGCTCTAGCTACACTGTTGTTCTAGCTTCACAGTCATGCTAGCTCTACAGTCGCGCTAGCTTCACAGTCGCTCTAGCTTCACAGTCGCTCTAGCTTCACAGTCGCTGTAGCTACACTGTCGCTCTAGCTACACTGTCGCTCTAGCTTCACTGTCGCTCTAGCTACACTGTCGCACTAGCTTCACAGTCGCTCTAGCTACACTGTCGCTCTAGCTTCACAGTCGCTCTAGCTACACTGTCGCTCTAGCTTCACTGTCGCTCTAGCTACACTGTCGCTCTAGCTTCACAGTCGCTCTAGCTACACTGTTGTTCTAGCTTCACAGTCATGCTAGCTCTACAGTCGCGCTAGCTTCACAGTCGCTCTAGCTTCACAGTCGCTGTAGCTACACTGTCGCTCTAGCTTCACTGTCGCTCTAGCTATACTGTCGCACTAGCTTCACAGTCGCTCTAGCTACACTGTCGCTCTAGCTTCACTGTCGCTCTAGCTACACTGTCGCACTAGCTTCACAGTCGCTCTAGCTACACAGTCGCTCTATCTACACTGTCGCACTAGCTTCACAGTCGCGCCAGCTTCACAGTCATAATGAGACATTACGTTACTTTTCACAGCAGAAAGAATAATAGCTGAGATGTATCCCAGGAGCCATCTCGCCAAATATAAATTACACTGTGAGTTGTTGTCACATTACAAGAGTGACGTGAAAAAGGGGACTTATAATAAAGAAACTGAGCCGGATATAACACTGTCACCTATTCCCAGGACCATTTCTGCTTTTATCTCTTTTTTGGATTAATAAATGTGTACCTTTTTACACTCTGTGCTTCAAGTGCTACTTTGTCCGTGGAAGCTCCCTATAACACGAGCCGTGTGTATAATATGTGTATTTGTGTCTGCTTCACAGGGGAACTCTACGATCTGGACGCGGCCTCACTCCAAATTAAAGTTATTCATTATGTAAGTATTTCCCAGTCTGATTCTACACCTCCGACTATGATCAAACCTTCCACCACCTGCTCCGCTTGTAGAGCCAATTAGAGAAGATTATCTTTATATACAAAGGCCCGTATGGACAAACCCTATAGAATGTGTAAGATGCTGTGCGCTGGAGTCTGGACACAGTGTGTCATGCTACTAAATGGCCCGATTGGGAGTCACAGCTTTGGTGAGGATGAGTCATGTGGAGTGTGATAATTTACAGGAACATTTCTCACCCAGTTTGTGTTAAATCATTCGGCAGGAGGGTCCTGGTGCCAACAGATGGCAGCACAGCGCGTCGCCCAATCATGTGTACAAAATGAATTACAGCAATTAACTAAACAGCAAGGGAATCTGCCATGTGCTGGCGTCAGTGGTGTATCTTGATTTTGTGCTGCCCTAGGCAGACAAAATCCGGGCACCCCCCTACCCAAGCTGCACACCCACGTTACACACCTAAGACATGCCCCATCATTCAGACTCCCATCAAGCTCACACTCCCATCACACTCAGTCACACACTCCTACTCCCATCACACTCAGTCACACACTCCTACTCCTATCACGCACACTCCGACTCCCATAACACTCAGTCACACACACTGTCTCCCATCACGCACACTCCGACTCCCATCACACTCAGTCACACACACTGTCTCCCATCACACACACTCTGACTCCCATCACACTCAGTCACACACAGTCTCCCATCACACACACTCTGACTCCCATCACACTCAGTCACACACACTGTCTCCCATCACACACACTCTGACTCCCATCACACTCAGTCACACACAGTCTCCCATCACACACACTCTGACTCCCATCACACTCACTCTGACTCCCATCACACTCAGTCACACCCACACACCCACACACACACACACACACACACAGTCTCCCATCAGCACTTACCTTTCATTGGAGGCTAGTGGCAGGCAGCATGGTCCCTCCATGCTGCCTGTTCGGCTTCCCGGCGATTTTGCCGACAGGTCACGTGACCGGGCGCGCGTATGACGTCAGCGCGCCCGTCACGTGACTGTCGGGACTTCCGTGTCGGCACACTGCACGGGGAGCCGAACAAGCAGCACGGAGGTTTCTCTGTGCTGCCTGTTCGGCTCCCCGTGCAGCCTGGCAGGCAGAGCGTTGGTGAGGGGGGATCTTCCGATCCCTTCTCACCTCTGTCTCTGCCTGCAAGCGCGGTCTATTTTTTTTTTTTTTTAAAGGGCTGGATTTTTGATTTTTTATTTTTTTTTTTCAGTGCTGGGGGGCGCTGTCGCCCCCCAAAATTTGCCGCCATAGGCATCCGCCTAGGATGCCTCGCGGTAAATACAGCACTGGCTGGCGTCAGTGGTGTATCTTGGTTTTGTGCTGCCCTAAGCAGACAAAACTTGGGCACCCCCCCCTTACCCACGATGCACACCCACGACAGGGCAGGACATGCCCCATCACCCCATTGCATACACATTGCCAGCATTATTTGCCATTAATATTCCCCAGCCAATTTTCCCAATAATATGCCAGTATTATTTGCCATTAATAAGCGACAGCCAATTTGCCTAATAACATGCCAGTATTTGCCATTTAATTCGCCCCTGCCAATTTTCCCAGTATTATGCCAGTATTATTTGCCATTTAATATGCCCCTGCCAATTTTGCCTAATAATATGCCAGTATTATTTGCCATTAATATGCCTCAGCCAATTTGCCCAATAATATGCCAGTATTATTTTCCATTAATAAGCCACAGCCAGTTTGCCCAATGAAAATCCAGTACTTTCCATTTAATACACCACTGCCAATTTGCCCAATATTATGCCAGTATTATTTGCCATTTAATATGCCCCAGCCAATTTGCCCAATAATATGCCAGTATTTTTTGCCATTAATATTCACCAGCCAATTTGCCCAATAATATACCTGTATTTGCCATTTAATCTGCCCCAGCACTTACTTTATTTCCCTGGTGGCTAGTGGCAGGCAGCATGGTGTCATTCATGCTGGCTGTTCGGCTCCCCCACCGGTTGTGCCGACAGGTCAAGTGACCCGGCGCACGTCTGAAGTCAGAGCGCCGGTCACGGGACTGTAGGCACTTCCTTGTCGGGGAGCCGAACATCAGCAGGGAGGTTTCTCTGTGCTGCTTGTTCGGCTCCCCGTGCAGCCTGCTGGCAGGCAGAGGGAAGGTGAGGGAGGATCTTCCGATCTCCTCTCACCTCCGTCTCTGCCGGCAAGCCCTTTTAAAGGGGCAGCTTTTTTTTGTATTTTTTTTCTTTGGGGTTTTGTGCTGCCCCTAATGGCAAAAAAGGCACGTGCCGCCTTAGGTAAGTACAGCGCTGGCTGGAGTAACGAGAAACATACAATGAATCGCCCCAGATAACAAGCGTGGGGCTAAATATTACACAGGACTAAATCGCTGGGGAAAAAACAATTCATAAGATAGAACCATAGCATATAATAAACAAAGCTCTATCAGGAGGCGGACAAGTTGTTTAGAATCTTTGCTCTGTATAGATCTATCAGGGCGGACATGTTGTTTAGAATCTTTGCTCTGTATAGCTCTATCAGGGGCGGACATGTTGTTTAGAATTTTTGCTCTGTATTGCACTACCAGGGTGCAGACATGTTGTTTAGAATCTGAAACTGATTTTTAGGAGCCAGCAAAACATTCTAGGAGCCTAATCACACAAAATAATTGCACACAGTCAATTACAGATACACACACCGTCAGTCACATAAACACACAGTCACACACACATATACAGTCACACACACACACATGCAGTCACACACATACAGTCAGTCTGTCACACACATACAGTCAGTTTGTCACACACACACAGTCAGTCGCATAAACACACAGTCACACGCGCACACACACACACACATATAGTCACACACACACATGCAGTCACACACACACACGCAGTCACACGCACACATGCAGTCAGACACACACATACAGTCAGTCACACACATACATTCACACACACATACAGTCACACACACATGCTGTCAGTCACACACATGCAGTCAGTCTGTCACACACATACAGTCAGTCTGTCACACACATACCGTCAGTTTGTTACACACCTACCGTCAGTCACACACACACATACAGTCTCACACACACACACATGCAGTCTGTCACACACATACAGTCAGTCTGTCACACACATACAGTCAGTCTGTCACACACATACAGTCAGTCTGTCACACACATACAGTCAGTCTGTCACACACATACAGTCAGTCTGTCACACACATACAGTCAGTCTGTCACACACATACAGTCAGTCTGTCACACACATACAGTCAGTCTGTCACACACATACCGTCAATTTGTTACACACCTACCGTCAGTCATACACACACACATACCGTCACACACACACACACATACCGTCACACACACACACACATACCGTCACACACACACACACATACCGTCACACACACACACACATACCGTCACACACACACACACATACCGTCACACACACACACACATACCGTCACACACACACACACATTCAGTCACACACACACATACAGTCACACACACACATACAGTCACACACACACATACAGTCACACACACATACAGTCACACACACATGCAGTCAGTCACACACATAAAGTCAGTCACACACATAAAGTCAGTCACACACATACAGTCAGTCTGTTACATACATACAGTCAGTCTGTTACATACATACAGTCAGTCTGTCACACACATACCGTCAGTCATACACACACACATACAGTCAGTCACTGTAGACAGGTGAAATCATTTGCAAATCGTTTTCACAATGACAGTACATTTTATTAATCTCCAGTACAACAGTTTGTTGGTAAATCGAATAAAATGATTGGTTTGCTGCCATTTGTGTTTACAATTACCAGCTTTTTACTTATTTTTGCACAATGGTTTTACTTGCCCCACCACTGTGTATAAATCAGATTATTCTCCTAATTGCTGTGAATTGTTAAATAAGGATTATGTGGTGTCACGTGGCAGAATTCACATGTGCGCTGTGCGTGTGTGAATCAATGTGCACCGGCTGATCCCAGGGGGCTAATAACCGATTACTGCCCCGGAATAATTCTGATTAATGGAATCTGCTCTCATTACAAAGCTGAAATGTACAACTCCAAACAAAGACCTCAAAACAATATGTTAATTACACCCAAGCAATTAGCAGGGATTCTTATTAATAACAAATCACTTGTGTACAATTAGTAAGACCCACAGAGAGACTGAAGGAACCAGGGGCATCGCAGTGGGAGGGGACAGCTCCGCAGAGGCCGGCTGAACCCTTACATGTATAATACTCTCTTAACCTTTAAACACTGCCCCCTGGGGAGGCTCTATCCACAGCACTCTCTGTTAATTCAAGCGTTTGGTATTGTTTCTCGGTACCTTCTGTAATCTCTGGGACAAACAGTCCCATGATGAGAAATCTTCCTGGTTTTGCTGAATTTCTCCATCTTTCAAATGATATTTTCATTGCGTTTGATCAGAATAAAACACTAGTTAAAACACAGCTGTAGATGAAACACACAAGTTGTGTTTAACATGAAGTGCAGACATTTAAAGAGAAAGGATTTCATGAAAGAATCCAAACAAAGCACCTTATTGAGTCTTCTCTGGATCACACTGTTTAGCACACTGGGTCAGATCTTTCTGGGATTTTTGTAGCTTGCCCCAGTATTTTCAGTTGTCACACAGAGAGGGAGAGCCTCTTTTTCGAAGGAGAGACAACCGCCAACCAGCCCGTGTTGTCTGCTTCCCAGGGAAACATGGCAACTGTCCAAAATGTGCTTTCAGATTCGGGATAATGGGCAGTTCGCACATTCCGGGCGGAAGGCTCGGGAGTATTCGAAGATCGATCATCAAATCTCAGCTACCCAATATGTGCCAAACACACTCCGAATTAACCAAACCTACACACACTTCACCCATACTGACTCTCCAGTGTTGAGTTGGAGAATGGAATAGAAAAGTGTATAAAAATATTTATATACAATTATAATAAGCTAATTGTATAACTTTTTTTTACATTTTCATGAAAAATAATTTTATTTCCTTTTTTTTTTTCATTTTAGAAGTGACTTGTTAATGTTTTATTCATTTCAAACAGATTTTTTTAAATTTTGCTGCCAATTCTGGCCATACCGAAGGCCTCCTATTGACTTCATAGGGGGGGAATTTGGCTATTTTGGCCCCAAATGAGATAGGACAGAGAGAGGGCCGAGGTTGCCATTTTTTTTTTGCTTGTATTTCGGTTGGGGGGGAATTTCCGCGTAGAATCAGCTATGATGTCAGACATATTCTGAGGCACAATCGGGGAAGTTCCTCCTCCTCAACGGGTTCATTAGCTGAGCCTGTGACAAATGAGGAAGCCAGCTGGTGATCTGCCAGTTTTGGAACATTCTTGGGATTGTTGTGCTGTAAAAAGTCCCTGTACAAAGCTTTTTTCCAAGCATTAAACATAATAAAATCACAGGATCTTTTCCTTATCTGTCTGTAACAAAGGCCCTGTGCATTGTAGCATGAACGGAGCGGGTACAAACCTGTCTGAGATGCAGAACATTTCCAAGGGATTCTCACTATTGCTTAGTTGGCGAAATGCAGATGATAAAAATAACCGGCGTTGAGTAGAATTATTGTGACGAGCTTTGTGCGCACAGCCGGCTGCATCAAATACTCAGTTCTCTGTGCACAATGGGCCGGAATATTCCTAATTATGAAAGGCTTCGAGGAGACCATGAAAGTCCCATTCAGCTGTGACCGGCTTGGAACGGGGCGAGGAGGCGGTATTTCCAAATTTCTAGTCTTATTGTTTTGGGGTTTTTTTAATGCGCCAGATTTAAAACAAAACCTTGTTTTATGTAGTAACTAGTTTGGGACACAGAGGGCACATTGCATCAATTCAGTTAGCAGGGTGGAATGTTAGGAGCATAAACAACATGTCCGCCCCCTGATAGAGCTATACAGAGCAAAGATACTAAACAACATGTCCGCCTCCTGATAGAGCTATACAGAGCAAAGGTTCTAAACAACATGTCCGCCCCTGATAGAGCTATACAGAGCAAAGATTCTAAACAACATGTCCACCCCCTGATAGAGCTATACAGAGCAAAGATTCTAAACAACATGTCTGCTCTGATAGAACTATACAGAGCAAAGATTCCAAACAACATGTCCGCCCCCTGATAGAGCTATACAGAGCAAAGATTCTAAACAACATGTCTGCCCCCTGACAGAGCTATACAGAGCAAAGATTCTAAACAACATGTCCACCCCCTGATAGAGCTATACAGAGCAAAGATTCTAAACAACATGTCCGCCCCCTAATAGAGCTATACAGAGCAAAGATTCTAAACAACATCTCCGCCCCCTGATAGAGCTATACAGAGCAAAGATTCTAAACAACATGTCCACCCCCTGATAGAGCTATACAGATCAAAGATTCTAAACAACATGTCCGCTCCCTAATAGAGCTATACAGAGCAAAGATTCTAAACAACATGTCCACCCCCTGATAGAGCTATACAGCTCTTCCCCTCCCCCCTCCCCCCCCCCCCCCATGTAAAATTAATATCTGGGGATTAGATAGCAGCGTGTCCTGCGGAGGCAGCATGCGTCCATTAGCTGCCTATTCACCTCAAGCTGCGCCTGATGGCTGCGTTACTTCCAGAATGTTGGCGCTTTACAGCTCTGTGTCCTGATAATAATAATATGACTTGCTCTGTGTGCACACTATGACATATGTACTGCTTTTCCTCTTGTAAATAAAGATAATTAATGTATAATAAATTAGGGGGCGACCCAACCAGCGCCTCCTGCTCATTGGTCCAGCTGAGCATCATGGGAAAGTAACAGCTAACCTGCTCCTGCTGGTGTGGAGCACAGATCCCATGATGCTCAACCAGCCGATGGATATTATATTTCTCATCATTCCCAGCCAGCCGAATGTATTACACGACTTCTATGGGTCTTTATTCATTCAAGTGGGAATTACAGGGAACTGCAAATGTAAGGCCAAAGTAGCCAAGCTGGAAAAATTCTTCATTTCAGTTATACTTCCAACGCTGCTACTGTAGCCTTAATTTGGCAATTCCCTTCTCAATTACCTGCAGTTTCCTCTTTCATAAATAATTCCCACGGGGATTGAAATAGGGAACTGACATGACAATTTCCAACTTAAGGCCAAAGTAGCAGAATTGGAAAACTTTTATACATTCCCTGCTCTGCACCTTCATCCCATATACATGCTCCTGGATTTATACATCCCCTGCTCTATACATGATCCTTGCTCTATACATGCTCCTTGCTCTATACATTCCCTGCTCTGCACCTTCATTCCATATACATGCTCCTGGCTTTATACATCCCCTGCTCTATACATACTCCTTGTTCTATACATCCCCTGCTCTATACATACTCCTTGTTCTATACATCCCCTGCTCTATACATATTCCTTGTTCTATACATTCCCTGCTCTATCCATCCCCTGCTCTATACATACTCCTTGTTCTATACATCCCCTGCTCTATACATACTCCTTGTTCTATACATTCCATGCTCTATACATCCCCTGCTCTATACATACTCCTTGTTCTATACATCCCCTGCTCTATACATTCCCTGCTCTATACATGCTCCTTGTTCTATACATTCCCTGCTCTATACATTCCCTGCTCTATACATTCCCTGCTCTATACATTCCCTGCTCTAGACATGCTCCTTGCTCTATACATCCCCTGCTCTATACATTCCCTGCTCTATACATGCTCCTTGTTCTATACATTCCCTGCTCTATACATGCTCCTTGCTCTATACATCCCCTGCTCTATACATCCCCTGCTCTATACATCCCCTGCTCTATACATTCCCTGCTCTATACATCCCCTGCTCTATACATCCCCTGCTCTATACATGCTCCTTGTTCTATACATTCCCTGCTCTATACATCCCCTGCTCTATACATTCCCTGCTCTATACATTCCCTGCTCTATACATTCCCTGCTCTATACATTCCCTGCTCTATACATTCCCTGCTCTAGACATGCTCCTTGTTCTATACATCCCCTGCTCTATACATTCCCTGCTCTATACATGCTCCTTGTTCTATACATTCCCTGCTCTATACATGCTCCTTGCTCTATACATCCCCTGCTCTATACATTCCCTGCTCTATACATGCTCCTTGTTCTATACATTCCCTGCTCTATACATGCTCCTTGCTCTATACATCCCCTGCTCTATACATTCCCTGCTCTGTACCTGACCTGTCTGTTTATATAATTTGCAGTTGGAGCAGCAGACCCAGTCCCCTTGCTGCTGTCTGCTGCTGGTATCAGAGGACAGTCATCAACTCTTCTGTCAGGTGAGTCCATGTCAAACAGTGCAGGCTTCATACACCAAACACGCATAACACCTGACAGTCCCGCTGCAGAGGTTGGAGTATGTTTTTGTTTCCCCTTGAACTGTGTGCGGACTTCCCTGTCTCTCTGCCACTGGCACATCTCTTTTTCCAGCTACTGGGGTCCATGATATTACCTCCATATATTTAACACTGGCCTCAAACAATTTTGTATCGTCCTGTTTGTAATATAATACCGGTTTCTAGGCAATATGTATCCTACATACTGCCATCTCATAGGACCTGCCATGATTAATGAATTGGATTGTGTCTGTGTGTATATACATCCTACATACTGCCAGGGTGCACTTTTCATGAATTGGATTGTATGTGTGTATATATACATTCTACATACTGCCAGGCTGCATTTTACATGAATTGGATTGTGTGTGTGTGTGTGTGTGTGTATATACATCCTACATACTGCCAGACTGCACTTTACATGAATTGGATTGTGTGTGTGTGTATATACATCCTACATACTGCTGGGCTGCACGTTACATGAATTGGATTGTGTCTGTGTGTGTATATACATCCTACATACTGCCAGGCTGCACTTTACATGAATTGGATTGTGTCTGTGTGTATTTACATTCTACATACTGCCGGGCTGCACTTTACATGAATTGGATTGTGTGTATATACATCCTACATACTGCCGGGCTGCACTTTACATGAATTGGATTGTGTCTGTGTGTATATACATCCTACATACTGGTGGGCTGCACTTTACATGAATTGGATTGTGTGTGTGTGTATATACATCCTACATACTGCCAGGCTGCACTTTACATGAATTGGATTGTGTGTGTGTGTGTGTATATACATCCTACATACTGCTGGGCTGCACTTTACATGAATTGGATTGTTTAGGTGACAGAGTCAGTTCAATCTGTACAGTCACAATATTAGCAGTGTTTAGGTGACAGAGTCCCTTTAATCTGTACAGTCACAGTATAAGCAGTGTTAGGTTACAGAGTCCCTTTAATCTGTACAGTCACAGTATAAGCAGTGTTTATGTGACAGAGACCCTTTATCTGTACAGTCACAGTATAAGCAGTGTTTAGGTGACAGAGCCCATTTAATCTGTACAGTCACAGTATAAGCAGTGTTTAGGTGACAGAGCCCATTTAATCTGTACAGTCACAATATAAACAGTGTTTAGGTGACAGAGTTCCTTTAATCCAGTCACAGTATACGCAATGTTTAGGTGACAGAGCCCCTTTATTCTGTACAGTCACAGTGTAAGCAGTGTTTATGTTACAGAGTCAGTTTAATCTATACAGTCACAGTATAAGCAGTGTTTAAGTGACAGGGTCCCTTTAATCTGTACAGTCACAATATAAGCAGTGTTTAGGTCACAGAGCCCCTTTTATCTGTACAGTCACAATATAAGCAGTGTTTAGGTCACAGAGCCCCTTTTATCTGTACAGTCACAGTATAAGCAGTGTTTAGGTGACAGAGCCCCTTTAATCTGTACAGTCACAGTGTAAGCATTGTTTAGGTGACAAAGCCCCATTATCTGTACAGTCACAGTATAAGCAGTGTTTAGGTGACAGAGCCCCTTTATCTGTACAGTCACAGTATAAGCAGTGTTTAGATGACAGAGCCCCTTTATCTGTACAGTCACAGTATAAGCAGTGTTTAGATGACAGAGCCCCTTTATCTGTACAGTCACAGTATAATCAGTGTTTAGGTGACAGAGCCCCTTTATCTGTACAGTCACAGTATAAGCAGTGTTTAGATGACAGAGCCCCTTTATCTGTACAGTCACAGTATAATCAGTGTTTAGGTGACAGAGCCCCTTTATCTGTACAGTCACAGTATAAGCAGTGTTTAGGTGACAGAATCCCTTTATCTGTACAGTCACAGTATAAGCAGTGTTTAGGTTACAGAGCCCCTTTAATCTGTACAGTCCCATTATAAGCAGTGTTTAGGTGACAGAGCCCCTTTAATCTGTACAGTCACAGTATATGCAGTGTTTAGGTTACAGAGCCCCTTAATCTGTACAGTCACAGTATAAGCAGTGTTTAGATGACAAAGCCCCTTAATCTGTACAGTCACAGTATATGCAGTGTTTAGGTGACAGAGCCCCTTAATCTGTACAGTCACAGTATAAGCAGTGTTTAGGTGACAGAGCCCCTTAATCTGTACAGTCACAGTATAAGCAGTGTTTAAGTGACAGTCCATTTAAATTCATTGCTGCCCTGCACAAAGGACATTTTGTGATCTCTAACGGATCATTTACCCCTCTGGGGGACATTTTCACTGTCAGTTGCCCTTCGTGATTGGGTCTGGCAGTTCCCCCGGGTATGATACAGCTAGTTTAGAAATAGTCTCTGAGATTTCAGGGTATTTAAAATATTAAATGTTTTTGGCCTTGGCTCTCCGTCATGTGTCTGTTTTGATTCAGAGGTCTCTGCTGATTCCCTCCCTCGTTCTGCTCTCTGTATGAAGATTCAGAGACCCTTCTAATGTCAGTCATTTCAACACTAATATAATAACACAGAGAATCCCATAACCTTTCCCTCCCGGTAACTGCCAATAACCAGACGGGCTGGGTGAGACCTAGAGGCGCTGGGTGAGACCTAGAGGCGCTGGCTCTTCAATTCCCAGAAATAAGAGCAAATAAAGAAATATAAACAGCAAGTTTGAAGCTTTGAGGGTCTTATTATAAAGGTAGAATTGTCTTTGACAAAATCGGAACACAAGTCTCATACCCAATCCTCAAATATGGGCTTCTCTGAGACCCCCAACGTGACCTCGAATTGGGAAAAATCGCCTAATGTGTCCAGTTTTCGTGCTGGGGAGGACTTATTTTGAGGCCATTTTGGGAGGATCTTGGCTGTCACAGAAATAGCAGAAGTCTTACCATAGAGGTCATTGGAAGCCAAAGACTTTCTGAAATGGCCCGTATTTAAATACAAATAAAATTAAAAATATATTAAATAAATTAAAAAGAAATAAAGAAAAATAAATAAATATAATAAAACACAATAAAATAAATGAATAGAAATATTTAAATAAATATTATATTAATGTTACATTTACCGTAATATTATGGTGGTAAGTCGGCGGAGGCAGTGTGATGCTCTGGACTGACAGGTGGCAAGCCAGTTGAGGCAGTGTGATTCTTTGGACTGACAGGTGAGAAGCCGGCGGAGGCAGTGTGATGATTTGGACTGACAGGTGGCAAGCCGATGGAGGCAGTGTGATGCTATGGACTGACAGGTGGCAAGCCGGCGGAGGCAGTGTGATGCTTTGTGTAATGTTCTGTTGGGAAACCTTGGGTCCTGCCATTCATGTGGATGTTACTTTGACACGTACCACCTACCTAAGCATTGTTACAGACCATGTACACCCTTTCATGGAAACAGTATTCCCTGATGGCATTGGCCTCTTACAGCAGGATAATGCTACCTGCCACAAAGCAAAAATGGTTCAGGAATGGTTTGCGGAACACAACAACGAGTTCAAGGTGTTGACTTGGCCTCCAAATTCCCCATATCTCAATCCGATGTGCTGGACCAACAAGTCCAATCCATGGAGGCCCCATCTCGCGTCTTGGTGCCAGTTGCCCCAGCACACCTTCAGAGTTCTAGTGGAGTCCATGCCTCAACGGGTCAGGGCTGTTTTGGCGTCAAAAGGGGATTTGCACTGTATTATGCAGCTGGTCATAATGTTATGTAATGCCAACCTATACCTGGCATGAAATCACCGGCATGGTTATAACACAAGAGCTGTAATAGCGGTGTATAAAATGAGATATGTATACGTGGCCATTCCCTAACTTTTATTGCGGTTACTAAGTGGTGTATGTGATGTGTTCATTGAAATGTATATTGCACCGTTCATGCCGTAATAGCATATGTTAAAAATAAATGACAGTTATTAATTCATGACCAAGGTATACCTGATAATACATTCCCCCCACCAATAAAGAGACAGACAACTGAGTGGCTAGAAAGGTCGCAGTCTTTATTGAAATGCTGCAACATAAATTGACAGCTAAAATATAGCTGAAATAAGTAACGAATATTACTGTAAACCAAATATGGTTAAAACTTTATAAATAAATAAATAACCGGGCATATACAATTATATATATATACAAACATTATATACATATACATATATACCAACCAACACATGCTTTTATAACCATAAATATAAACAACGTGAAACAATACTACTGAACCTTAGCGGTAGCGTGTGCCTTATCCTAGACCATCTAGGATCAGGACCCCGAGAATCTGGCGCAGGCGTACCACATGACTCACGGCTACTGACGTCCCTGTTTGCACAGTAGCCATGCCTCACTCCCCAGGGACAAGCCCATGGGGAGCCCGTGCAGCTAGCTTCCCACAGCTACTGCCCAACCGGGTTGGCCATACCCCAGATGACCAACCCCCTGCACAAGCGCCAAACCTCGGGGACCCCCGCTGCCACTTCCTTCTTCGTCACCTAGGGATGGGAGGGAGGGAACTTGTCATTTTACTTTAAACAGGAAATCATTTCTGTAAATCCTGCAATATATAGCCTAAGGCCATCCCCTCTATCCACTCATTGCCACCCCCCTGCCATGCCCTTATTGGGCTCTTGGCTTAACTGACAGGTGAGGGAAATGACAGGAAACCTTTGTCATGATGGCCTTACATATATTGCATTATTCCAGGCCAGAACTTTAGTAATACATATGTTCTTATGGCATGGTTTAAACTATTACATATCCATAAAACGTTGATTAGTAATGTGTTTATTATATATATATATTATACCCGATTCTTGGACCCTCTGCACAGACTCAGAATGGTACCCCCGTGCCATCGCCTCTGCATTCAAACGAATTTCCAAGGAAGAGCACGCAGGGGTTTTACAAATTCCATATATTGGTTTTTACTGAAGGCAACGAAAAGATCGACGTTCCAGTCTTGACGTTTTGAGACTTTTATCAGGATGCCAGGCTTCAGGGAAGAATGAAACCTCAATCTTTCCATCCCTTCAAAAAAAAACCTTTATTTGGAATTTGTAAAACCCTTGAGTGCTTGACTCCTTGGAAATGTGTGTATAAATATATATAAATGTTCTTCTCACCCTCACAGTAATGTGCAGCGTGTGAGTGTATCACAGACTCCACAGCAATAAAACTCCCAGTAATGTGCAGTGTGTGAGTGTATCACAGACTCCACAGCAATAAAACTCCCAGAAATGTGCAGTGTGTGAGTGTATCACAGACTCCACAGCAATAAAACTCCCAGTAATGTGCAGTGTGTGAGTGTATCACAGACTCCACAGCAATAAAACTCACAGTAATGTGCAGTGTAAGTGTATCACAGACTCCACAGCAATACAACTCCCAGTAATGTGCAGCGTGTGAGTGTATCGCAGACTCCACAGCAATAAAACTCACAGTAATGTGCAGCGTGTGAGTCTATCACAGACTCCACAGCAATAAAACTCAAAGTAATGTGCAGCGTGTGAGTGTATCGCAGACTCCACAGCAATAAAACTCCCAGTAATGTGCAGTGTGTGAGTGTATCAAAGACTCCACAGCAATAAAACTCACAGTAATGTGCAGTGTGTGAGTGTATCACAGACTCCACAGCAATAAAACTCATAGTAATGTGCAGCGTGTGAGTGTATCACAGACTCCACAGCAATAAAACTCACAGTAATGTGCAGCGTGTGAGTGTATCACAGACTCCACAGCAATAAAACTCACAGTAATGTGCAACGTGTGAGTGTATCACAGACTCCACAGCAATAAAACTCACAGTAATATGCAGTGTATGTGAGTGTATCACAGACTCCACAGCAATAAAACTCACAGTAATGTGCAGTGTGTGAGTGTATCACAGACTCCACAGCAATAAAACTCCCAGTAATGTGCAGTGTGTGAGTGTATCACAGTAATGTAGAATGTGTGAGTATATCACAGACTCCACAGGAACTCCTAGTTCGGCCTATGTAGTGTGCCCATCTAAATAGTTTCATTAGTCCCTGGCCTTATCTTATATCTAGGATATTCTTATGCTTATCCCATGGGTCAAATTTGTTTCTTTATTCTGTCTCTTTTAACTAACATTCTGAGGGTCCTGCAGCCAACTGCCAATAACATGGAGGTCCGACAATAATTTATCTATAAAAACAATTTGAATTGTTTACTTTTCCACTGACATAATCTTACATTTCCTGTAGAAAGAGTATGAATTGAAATCTCTCAATCATAAGATAACACTGTGAACAGTGACTTCAAATGTTTAAAGAAGACCCTCTGGCGTGAAAAAGTACAATGTCTGTCTTTATCAGTCAATAGTGAGTAGAATATAAATCTTAATACTGGCCTTCTAGCAAAGTCCCTGAAGATTAAAGGCTTATACACAAACATCAACTCTGGGGCAAACTTCATGGTCAAGTCTTCATGGAAACCAATAGTGATTAACTGCTGATTACATCACTTTTAGAACATTACCTCCAGAATCACCATGGAAACCAATGGAATGTTCCTGCTGATTACATCACTTTTAGAACTTTGACCCAGAATCACCATGGAAACTAATGGAATGTTCCTGCTGATAACATCACTTTTAGAACTTTGCCCCCAGAATCACTTTGGAAACCAATGGAATGTTCCTGCTGATTACATCACTTTTAGAACTTTGCCCCCAGATTCACCATGGCAACCAATGGAATGTTCCTGCTGATTACATCACTTTTAGAACTTTACCCCCCCAGAATCACCATGGAAACCAATGGAATGTTCCTGCTGATTACATCACTTTTAGAACTTTATCCCAGAATCACCATGGAAACTAATTGAATGTTCCTGCTGATTACATCACTTTTAGAACTTTACCCCCAGAATCACCATGGAAACTAATGGAATGTTCCTGCTGATTACATCACTTTTAGAACTTTACCCCCAAAATCACCATGGAAACTAATGGAATGTTCCTGCTGATTACATCACTTTTAGAACTTTACCCCCAGAATCACCATGGAAAGCAATGGAATGTTCCTGCTGATTACATCACTTTTAGAACTTTACCCCAGAATTAATTTGTATAGATTGCCTCTCAGCGTTTCTGATCATTATTGGTCTTGATGTTCGAATGATTACTTCAAGTTCCCTGATTTTAGTTCCTTCCTTCCTCTTTTTTTAAAAGCTCCGCCTGCGGGGATAAAAGAAAGGGGAAAATCTATGCACTGCTGACAAACTAAATGGAAAATGTAATTATATAAATATTTATAAGTATCCAGTTGCGTTGGTCGGTATTTATTTTTATGAGTTGAAATGTAGGTCTGCAGGGTATAAAGGGAAAGTAATTAAAATGTTACATTGAATGTTTAAAAAGAGTGTTAACCAGCTGGAGGACGTGTTTGATGATCTGGGATCTCAATGGAGAAGGTCAATGGAATATTGCATTGGATGCACCCAATATACTGAGCCTTGGAGATACCTTGGAGCACACAATGCTATGAAAAATATCAAATCATTTTTGATTTAAATAATTCATGGCTTTGTGAATTTTTTCAATCATTCCAGACCAATAATTGAAGAAATAGTTTTGTTCATGAGTGAATTATTATTTTTCCTGTGTAGTAAATGCAATATATACTGTACAGCGCGCCAAGCGTTTGCATGGTGATAAATGTACATGTTATGGACTAGAAAATGGAATAAATACAGCATTGGGCCAGATTGTGAATCCAGTACATTCTCCTGTATGGCCAGAAGCTAAAGAAGAACCCAATAGACCCCACTGCAAAAACTGCCACCTGGTCCCCTGACGCGACCACAAAGTATATCCCCACATGATACCACTCCCAATCGTTATGTGTGCCTGGCTCCCAATCGTTATGTGTGCCTGGCTCCCAATCGTTATGTGTGCCTGGCTCCCAATCGTTATGTGTGCCTGGCTCCCAATCGTTATGTGTGCCTGGCTCCCAATCGTTATGTGTGCCTGGCTCCCAATCGTTATGTGTGCCTGGCTCCCAATCGTTATGTGTGCCTGGCTCCCAATCGTTATTTGTGCCTGGCTCCCAATCGTTATGTGTGCCTGGCTCCCAATCGTTATGTGTGCCTGGCTCCCAATCGTTATGTGTGCCTATTTCCCAATCGTTATGTGTGCCTGGCTCCCAATCGTTATGTGTCCCTGGCTCCCAATCGTTATGTGTCCATCAGAACTCCGGATGTGTCTGAGAGGAATAAAAATGTCCACACAGTTATCAGCCGTGTCTATGACATCATAACCACACTCTTTATTACATAACTGCTGGCACTCACCTAAACACTGCTTATACTGTGACTGTATCACCTAAACACTGCTTATACTGTGACTGTATCATCTAAACAATGCTTATACTGTGACTGTATCACCCAAACACTGCTTATACTGTGACTGTATCACCCAAACACTGCTTATACTGTGACTGTATCACCCAAACCCTGCTTATACTGTGACTGTATCACCCAAACCCTGCTTATACTGTGACTGTATCACCTAAACACTGCTTATACTGTGACTGTATCACCTAAACACTGCTTATACTGTGACTGTATCACCTAAACACTGCTTATACTGTGACTGTATCACTTAAACACTGCTTATACTGTCACTGTATCACCCAAACACTGCTTATACTGTGACTGTATCACCCAAGCACTGCTTATACTGTGACTGTATCACCCAAACACTGCTTATACTGTGACTGTATCACCCAAACACTGCTTATACTGTGACTGTATCACCTAAACACTGCTTATACTGTGACTGTATCACCTAAACACTGCTTATACTGTGACTGTGTCACCTAAACACTGCTTTTACTGTGACTGTATCACCTAAACACTGCTTATACTGTGACTGTATCACCTAAACACTGCTTATACTGTGACTGTGTCACCTAAACACTGCTTATACTGTGACTGTATCACCTAAACACTGCTTATACTGTGACTGTGTCACCCAAACCCTGCTTATACTGTGACTGTATCACCTAAACGCTGCTTATACTGTGACTGTATCACCCAAACACTGCTTATACTGTGACTGTATCACCTAAACGCTGCTTATACTGTGACTGTATCACCCAAACACTGCTTATACTGCGACTGTATCACCCAAACACTGCTTATACCGTGACAAATAAATCCCTGTTACTGTATAGAGCAAATAAATCACTGTTACTGTATAGAGATAATAAATCACTGTTACTGTATAGAGTAAATAAATGCATTACTGTATAGAGCAAATACATCACTGTTACTGTAAAGACTATATAAATCCCTGTTACTGTAGAAAGTAAATAAATCACTGTTACTGTATAGAGTAAATAAATCCCTGTTACTGTATAGAGATAATAAATCACTGTTATTGTAAAAAGTATATAAATCCCTGTTACTGTATAGCGTAAATAAATGACTGTTACTGTATAGAGCAAATACATCACTGTTACTCTATAGAGATTTTAAATCACTTTTACTGTATAGAGTATATAAATCCCTGTTATGGTAAAGAGTATATAAATCCATGTTACTGTATAGAGATAATAAATCACTGTTACTGTATAGAGCAAATAAATCCTTGTTACTGTATAGAGCAAATAAATCCTTGTTACTGTATAGAGTAAATAAATACCTGTTACTGTATAGAGATAATAAAACCTTGTTACTGTATAGAGTATATAAATCCCTGTTACTGTATAGAGATAATAAATCAATGTTACTGTATAGAGCAAATAAATCCTTGTTACTGTATAGAGTAAATAAATCCCTGTTACTGTATAGAGGATATAAATCCATGTTACTGTATAGAGTATATAAATCCCTGTTACTGTATAGAGGTAATAAATCTCTGTTACTGTATAGAGGTAATACATCACTGTTATTGTATAGAGCAAATAAATCCTTGTTACTGTATAGAGATAATAAATCCCTGTTACTGTATAGAGGATATAAATCATTGTTACTGTATAGAGATAATAAATCCCTGTTACTGTATAGAGATAATAAATCACTGTTACTGTATAGAGTAAATAAATCACTGTTACTGTATAGAGTATATAAATCCCTGTTACTGTATAGAGTATATAAATCCCTGTTACTGTATAGAGTTAATAAATCACTGTTACTGTATAGAGCAAATAAATCCTTGTTACTGTATAGAGTAAATAAATCCCTGTTACTGTATAGAGTATATAAATCCCTGTTACTGTATAGAGATAATAAATCACTGTTACTGTATAGAGCAAATAAATCCTTGTTACTGTATAGAGTATATAAATCACTGTTACTGTATAGAGTATATAAATCCCTGTTACTGTATAGAGATAATAAATCCCTGTTACTGTATAGAGATAATAAATCAATGTTACTGTATAGAGCAAATAAATCCTTGTTACTGTATAGAGTAAATAAATCCTTGTTACTGTATAGAGATAATAAATCCCTGTTACTGTATAGAGGATATAAATCATTGTTACTGTATAGAGATAATAAATCCCTGTTACTGTATAGAGATAATAAATCCCTGTTACTGTATAGAGTATATAAATCCCTGTTACTGTATAGAGTAAATAAATCACTGTTACTGTATAGAGTATATAAATCCCTGTTACTGTATAGAGTATATAAATCCCTGTTACTGTATAGAGTAAATAAATCACTGTTACTGTATTGAGTATATAAATCCCTGTTATTGTATAGAGTAAATAAATCACTGTTACTGTATAGAGTATATAAATCCCTGTTACTGTATAGAGTATATAAATCCCTGTTACTGTATAGAGTAAATAAATCACTGTTACTGTATAGAGTATATAAATCCCTGTTACTGTATAGAGTATATAAATCCCTGTTACTGTATAGAGTAAATAAATCACTGTTACTGTATAGAGTAAATAAATCACTGTTACTGTATAGAGATAATAGATCACTGTTACTGTATAGAGCATATAAATCCCTGTTACTGTATAGAGTATATAAATCCCTGTTACTGTATAGAGTATATAAATCCATGTTACTGTATAGAGTATATAAATCCATGTTACTGTATAGAGATAATAGATCACTGTTACTGTATAGAGTATATAAATCCATGTTACTGTGATGTAGCTGTGATGCATGGTTGGGAACCTGCCGTTGGCGTGTCAGGTTTGCACACGTGTCATTGTATGACCCTTTATGGGTGTGGGGGGATGCATGGGAAGGATGTATCACAGCTTAAGGGGGCTGCACCCTGGATACACTGCTGTGTGTTGCTTTCTGACAGGTGTGTGTGGAATTTGCTAACTGTGAGTTATTTTGGGATAATAGATTTTTATTCTCAATCTGTAGAAACTTATCCTGGTTGTAATAGTAACATCCCTTGGAGAAACATCTCATCATACTGCTCCTAGTAAATACTTATCTTACTATTGTATTATAACTCATGACAGAGAGTCTACCAGTGTCTGGAAGCAAACGCGTCGGTAATAATCTCGTGACGTGCTGGGATTCACGAAAGAGGGAATTGACAAGGGCATTTCAAACTTCAACCCAAAGTAGTCGTTGGAAAAATGATCCTGTCCAGCCCTACATCAAACTCCATAACTTTGACCTTAGGTTTGCACTTCCCTTCTTAATTCCCACTCATGTAGAATACAGCTCTATGTGTCAGGCCATGGTCAGTTATATCACCGCTGTTTAGAATGTCCAATGTCCCCAGCACTCAATGAGTCAATATCCAATCCTATAGATATATCAAATCTGTATATACCGTTTGCTAATCGTGCTGTCTGTTTTGTCTTTCGTTACAGGTCGTTGGTGACAAAGTATTGGAAGAAGAAATCAGTTTTCCGGTAGGTTCTTACATCTTATTAATGATAAAAGGGCTCTGTCACCTAAACACTGATTTACTGGGCATCTGGAGAATAAGAAATTATCTATACATTGTATGCAGAAAATGCCTAAATATGTGTTTTAAATGTGTCTGTGTCCCCTGCTGATGACATCACCTGTGGCCTGATATGCAAATAATCTGCTTTTCACAGGGAAATGTGTAATTTGCATACCGTGCCACGGGTGATGTCATAAGCAGCAGACTCCACAGACACATTTAAAATGCATTCCTCTCCTAATTTAGGCCTTTGCTGGAATGTTTTGTTAACACAATATAATAATTTATTATGTTCTACATTCACAGTAAAAGCAATGTTTAGGTGATACAGCGCCTGTACAATCCATAGCCCCATATTTGCTCAAATATTAGACAAACCAGATTATAAGATGACCTCCCAAACTTGTGTTCTTAATTTATGGAAAAAAATAATAGAAAAAGCCTAAACCTAAGGCAATTCTATAGGGTAAAAAGTTTTATCTATTAAAATATTCCTATTTTTCATATTTAATAAAAAAAATACCTTTTATTATTGCCCCATAGCAAAATATTGCCCCTGAACCCACTGAACCTACCATTGCAACCACATGACTTGCCACTGCACCCACAGACTTGCCAATGCACCCATAGGACTTGCCAGTGCACCCCTAGAACCTGCCAATGCACCCATAGGACTTGCCAGTGCACCCCCAGAACCTGCCAATGCACACATAGGACTTGCCAGTGCACCCCCAGAACCTGCCAATGCATCCACAGGACTTGCCAATCCACCCACAGACTTGCCAATGCACCCCCAGAACTTGCTATTGCTAGTACATGAGGCACCCAAACTGTTCATTGGTGTATCAGGCGCCCTTGTCTAATATAATCTGGATATTTCCTTGCAGTTGACGTTCGGACACCTCGGGCAGGTCGTAGACAAGAAGAAATCGATTATGTTGCAGGACATCAGCTCTGTGAGTAAAACACGTAACATGTTTAGCTCCCGTCACGTGTGTTTGCAGGCTTCTCGAGCACGCGGCTCAGGGTTGGAGCCTGAAGGGCAAGCGGTGGCTGGTATGGGGTGTAAAGCATGATGGGATATTTCCTGTATCTCGCTAAGGGCGTTATTCATGAAAAGGGGGACTGCAGGGGAATGAAAAAGAGGATTTCAAACTTAAAGCTAAGGAAGCTGAATAGAAATACCCTTGTCAGTTACCTACCATTCCCTTTGTAAGGAATAAAGCCCATAGATACATAGGAAGAGAGAGGAAAGAAAAACTGGTAAAACATCTTTGTTTTCTCTACTTCAAGTTGACTCCACCTCCTAGTCCTTTTTTAAAATTCTGAGCATACAGCTGTATGCTCAGATATGTCCACCATGATTATGGCGTGGACAATTCCACTTTAAGACCCTAGTGGGCCCCGGGCAAAGTCTTTAGCAGTGGGGCCCCCCTTGACCCAACTTTTCTAAAGTCGCATTGTAAAAAACTGTATGTAAATGTAAACTTTATAATATTAAATGCTACTATTTGTACATGTAATAAAAATGTTATATAGCATTTCTTGTTTTTATTCCCTTTTTCTGCACCCACATTGCACCTACAGGATTTAACACAGCACCATACAGTACCCACAGCACTTGTTATGCACCTATATTGCACCCACAGCACTTAGTTTGCACTCATATTGCACCCACACAATTTGGCATGCCACAGTGTCAATTTGCCCCACAGAACATACCACAGTGTCACTTTAATATGCCCCAGCCAATTTGCCCAATAATATGTCAGTATTATGCTACCATTAATAAGCCAATTTGCTAATTAATATACCACCCCCCTCCCCCAGTACTCACCTCTTGGCTGCTCCATGTCCCCGGCCGTCTCCTCTGAGGGAAGTACAGTCACCGGATAGGACATGTTGTCATATCCAGTGGAAATTATTTATTTATTTATTTTTAAATCTTTTTTTTATTTTCTTGCCCTGGGCAAGTGCCCAGTTTGCCCATTGGTTAAAGCGGCCCTGGGTGTGGATCATGCAAAAAATATAAAATACTCCCAGATCTTTCACGCGCTCTTATTTTACCAAACGATGAATCTTTGTTGGCTGGCGATACTCAGCGGGAGAGACGAGAGAGAGGAAGCTACCAACACTTGAGGGCCTGACCGGAGTGAGCACTCGAGTGTGAATTCTAATGGAACAGGAGTCAGTCTAAGTCTCAGTGAAACCAGGAGGTGACTTCACAGGAGTAGTCTTTTTGGAGTCCAGGAGTCCCTGGCGGGTTTACAATCGTGAATACCTGCAGCAAGTATATTGCATTTGTTTTTTGTGCACTTGTTTATATGCACTTCCATTTATTTTTTCCATATCACGTATGATCACACACGGTGGAATATATATTATTAAGCATTGTCAGCTATTTGATTCTCTTTGCAATATCTGCCACCAATGATATTCACACAGCTTGTTTTATATTAATTAGCTTTAAGTGTCCAGTAAGCGCTGTTACTGCCACTTGTTTTCTCTCTGGCGATACCCATTTTCAGAAAAACTATACAGGGAGAACAAATCCATAGAGAAGCCCTGCTTTAAAGCTAAGTATCCCACAAACTCATCCTCTTGGCTTTCCTGATCATTATATTAAAGGACGAGTGAACTTTATTTTAATCCTTAATTCCGCAGAGGATTTCCTTTCTGCTCTGCCTCAGAGACGAAGCAGAGCCGGTCAGAAGGCTGGCATGCACGGACAGCGTCAGCGTGCACAGACAATCAAAAGCAGGGCTTGCCCCATTTCTCTGACGGGTCCGATGAAGAGGAAGACACTCGTTTTTAAAGGGAATCCACATAGAGGACCATAAAAGGGTCAGCGACCGCCTCATCCCTGAGGCTTTCTATGGAGACACCATGGATGGTAGTTAGAGAATAAACTGGCATTTCCTGAAAAACTATGCATCAGTTTATCCTCACACTGGTGCCACTGAAAAGAAAAAGGGTTTTAATGGCTCTTTAATCTTTTTGAAAGTTAGAGTGATGGATCTGGCTATCAGGCATTTTGCTCTAAGCAAAGTCTATAAGAGATAGAGAGGTATGTCAAGCCCTCTCTGTTATCCTCCCAGATTTCAGTAGAGCCGTGACTGTCACCGTTACTCAGGTAGGTCATCTGCAAGGTCGGCAAGACTCAGCTTTTCCATTTTGTTTCCCTTTGATGCCTTGATTCCCAGAAATGGCCAGGGGAGCAGAGATTGGTTCTTGGCCTCAGCCGTGCTAAGCAAGTCCCATTAATGCCAGAAGCACAGAACCAAGCTGTAAGCATCCAGATAAGGAGCCTCGAGACGTGGACTGGGTACTGAGGTAGCAGCATCGTTTGCGATAAGAGCTTCCTAATGAGCTCGGCTATTAATAACGAGATGACTGTTAGCGAGATTTTTTTTTGGGGGGGGGCGCGGGGGCATTGGCTGTCACCATCTTCTCAGTGTGGGTTTGACGTCATATGACAGATGAGAAACCGCACTCGTGGAAAATCCAAACCGTATCTGGGTTAACCATTCGGGGTTTGCGTTGGAAGGGTGTGTACCCGTCCACCAGGAAGAAAATGGTCTAGAGGCGTCAAAATGTCGCTGAGCTTTAAATCTGTATAAAAGCATAAAGTATTCTTTACATTGAGCGCCGGACGGGATTTGCCTCTTGCTCGGAACTGAGCGGTGAGAACATCAAAAGGACAGAGCGGTAAAATATATAACACGCCAAAGCAAATGTATAAAAATATATGTATTTGATAATATGTAAACACTACAGAGTCCACTCAATATGCACCCGAAGTGATGCCTCCGACGGATTTGGGGGACACCAGTGACACATCGAGAGTCAAGTGCTGAGCAACCCGGGTAGACAATTACGCACCGATATCTTCCAAAACCGAATGCAGCTAAAATAGGTACGAGACGCACCGGACCGAGGTGTTAGCCGAAATCGCCGCTTTCTATCCAATGGGAGACTTCGGACACAAAATAGACAGACATGCCAAAAAGAGTCCAAAATCCTACCGACAAAACAACCAAAGGCAACCCTATGTAATCGGCCCGAGTTCTTACTGACAATCCCTGGATCACTTTGTTGCAAGCGGAGTATCACTCCTTACACTGTGCAAGAAGACAATGCTACGCTTGGTGGTGGTGCAAGGCTTTATGAGTGGCGGCGTTAGGTTGCAGAGCTAATTCTCTGTTGTTTGCTGTGGTTTTTATGTTTTTCCAGCGAGATATATGAGAGATCTGCCCTCGTAGAACATATATTATTACTCCCAGGCGCATTATCACCTGTTCCAGCATGCTAAGGGAAAACTATTCTGTTTGTACAATAGCCCTGCACCGGGACAATTAACATGGTGCCACATCAGCGAGATCCTGCTATGTCTTATTGTGCTCGGGTAGTAATGAGTCAGGCACGGCTAAATGGGAGTAATCAAGGCCC
Source organism: Pelodytes ibericus (assembly GCA_036172795.1). Classification (NCBI taxonomy): domain Eukaryota; kingdom Metazoa; phylum Chordata; class Amphibia; order Anura; family Pelodytidae; genus Pelodytes; species Pelodytes ibericus. Next base: position 7,800,669 of record CM069857.1, read on the forward strand.
ACGTAAGAAGATCTCAAATTGGGAGAAAATCATTGAACCACTGAGTTTATTCTGAAACTCATCGAACAAAAGAGCACAACGAATCTGGGAGCGTGGAGAGTCTTACAGCAATTGGCAGGTGAGACAATGACGAAATGTCCTTTGGACACCGCAGGAGAAGCACAGGTGAGTGTTCAAACGGCACTTCAAATGCTAAGCGGATTTCTTATCTTTTCAAGCTTTTTCCAGGAAGTCACCAAGTTTGTAGAGCGTAAAAGATCTATACGCTGTCAACCTCAACACTGCGAATGCAGAAAGTAAAACACCACCTATACTTACAGAATTAAAAACAGATACATTAAAGGGACTGGGAATATGGAGAATAGACAGTTATAGAAAATGATTTATACATTCCCAAACAGGTAAACACAGTGAGGGAGTTTAAGCATGCGTGGGATAGGTATAAGGCTATCCTAGATATAAGATAAGGCTATCCTAGATATAAGATAAGGTCAGGGACTAATGAAAGTATTACATTACTGAGAGGGTAGTGGATGTATGGAATAGTCTTCCAGTAGAGTGGTAGAGGTTAATACAGTGAAGGAGTTTAAGCATGCATGGGATAGGTATAAGGCTATCCTAGATATAAGATAAGGCCTGGGACTAATGAAAGTATTACATTACTGAGAGGGTAGTGGATGTATGGAATAGTCTTCCAGTAGAAGTGGTAGAGGTTAATACAGTGAAGGAGTTTAAGCATGCATGGGATGGGTATAAGGCTATCCTAGATATAAGATAAGGCCAGGGACTAATGAAAGTATTACATTACTGAGAGGGTAGTGGATGTATGGAATAGTCTTCCAGTAGAAGTGGTAGAGGGTAATACAGTGAAGGAGTTTAAGCATGCGTGGGATAGGTATAAGGCTATCCTAGATATAAGATAAGGTCAGGGACTAATGAAAGTATTACATTACTGAGAGGGTAGTGGGTGTATGGAATAGTCTTCCAGTAGAAGTGGTAGAGGTTAATACAGTGAAGGAGTTTAAGCATGCGTGGGATAGGTATAAGGCTATCCTAGATATAAGATAAGGCCAGGGACTAATGAAAGTATTACATTACTGAGAGGGTAGTGGATGTATGGAATAGTCTTCCAGTAGAAGTGGTAGAGGTTAATACAGTGAAGGAGTTTAAGCATGCGTGGATAGGTATAAGGCTATCCTAGATATAAGATAAGGCTATCCTAGATATAAGATAAGGTCAGGGACTAATGAAAGTATTACATTACTGAGAGGGTAGTGGGTGTATGGAATAGTCTTCCAGTAGAAGTGGTAGAGGTTAATACAGTGAAGGAGTTTAAGCATGCGTGGATAGGTATAAGGCTATCCTAGATATAAGATAAGGCTATCCTAGATATAAGATAAGGTCAGGGACTAATGAAAGTATTACATTACTGAGAGGGTAGTGGGTGTATGGAATAGTCTTCCAGTAGAAGTGGTAGAGGTTAATACAGTGAAGGAGTTTAAGCATGCATGGGATAGGTATAAGGCTATCCTAGATATAAGATAAGGCCAGGGACTAATGAAAGTATAACTTTACTGAGAGGGTAGTGGATGCATGGAATAGTCTTCCAGTAGAAGTGGTAGAGGTTAATACAGTGACGGAGTTTAAGCATGCGTGGGATAGGTATAAGGCTATCCTAGAAATAAGATAAGGCCAGGGACTAATGAAAGTATTACTTTACTGAGAGGGTAGTGGATGTATGGAATAGTCTTCCAGTAGAAGTGGTAGAGGTTAATACAGTGAAGGAGTTTAAGCATGCGTGGTATAGGTATAAGGCTATCCTAGATATAAGATAAGTCCAGGGACTAATGAAAGTATTACATTACTGAGAGGGAAGTGGATGCATGGAATAGTCTTCCAGTAGAAGTGGTAAAGGTTAATACAGTGAAGGAGTTTAAGCATGCGTGGGATAGGTATAAGGCTATCCTAGATATAAGATAAGGTCAGGGACTAATGAAAGTATTACATTACTGAGAGGGTAGTGGATGCGTAGAATAGTCTTCCAGTAGAAGTTGTAGAGGTTAATACAGTGAAGGAGTTTAAGCATGCGTGGGATAGGTATAAGGCTATCCGAGATATAAGATAAGGCCAGGGACTAATGAGAGTATTACATTACTGAGAGGGTAGTGGATGTATGGAATAGTCTTCCAGTAGAAGTGGTAGAGGTTAATACAGTGAAGGAGTTTAAGCATGCATGGGATAGGTATAAGGCTATCCTAGATATAAGATAAGGCCAGGGTCTAATGAAAGTATTACATTACTGAGAGGGTAGTGGATGTATGGAATAGTCTTCCAGTAGAAGTGGTAGAGGTTAATACAGTGAAGGAGTTTAAGCATGCATGGGATAGGTATAAGGCTATCCTAGATATAAGATAAGGCCAGGGACTAATGAAAGTATTACATTACTGAGAGGGTAGTGCATGTATGGAATAGTCTTCCAGTAGAAGTGGTAGAGGTTAATACAGTGAAGGAGTTTAAGCATGTGTGGGATAGGTATAAGGCTATCCTAGATATAAGATAAGATCAGGGACTAATGAAAGTATTACTTTACTGAGAGGGTAGTGGACGCATGGAATAGCCTTCCAGTAGAAGTGGTAGAGGTTAATACAGTGAAGGAGTTTAAGTATGCATGGGATAGGTATAAGGCTATTCTAGATATAAGATAAGGCCTGGGACTAATGAAAGTATTACGTTACTGAGAGGGTAGTGGATGTATGGAATAGCCTTCCAGTAGAAGTGGTAGAGGTTAATACAGTGAAGGAGTTTAAGCATGTATGGGATAGGTATAAGGCTATCCTAGATATAAGGCCAGGGACTAATGAAAGTATTACTTTACTGAGAGGGTAGTGGATGCATGGAATAGTCTTCCAGTAGAAGTGGTAGAGGTTAATACAGTAAAGGAGTTTAAGCATGCGTGGGATAGGGATAAGGCTATCCTAGATATAAGATAAGGCCTGTGACTAATGAAAGTATTACTTTACTGAGAGGGTAGTGGATGCATGGAATAGTCTTCCAGTAGAAGTGGTAGAGGTTAATACAGTGAAGGAGTTTAAGCATGCGTGGGATAGGGATAAGGCTATCCTATATATAAGATAAGGCCAGGGACTAATGAAAGTATTACATTACTGAGAGGGTAGTGGATGTATGGAATAGTCTTCCAGTAGAAGTGGTAGAGGTTAATACAGTGAAGGAGTTTAAGCATGCGTGGGATAGGTATAAGGCTATCCTCGATATAAGATAAGGCCAGGGACTAATGAAAGTATTACATTACTGCGAGAGTAGTGGATGCATGGAATAGTCTTCCAGTAGAAGTGGTAGAGGTTAATACAGTGAAGGAGTTTAAGCATGCGTGGGATAGGTATAAGGCTATCCTAGATATAAGATAATGCCAGGGACTAATGAAAGTATTACATTACTGAGAGGGTAGTGGATGTATAGAATAGCCTTCCAGTGGAAGTGGTAGAGGTTAATACAGTGAAGGAGTTTAAGCATGCATGGGATAGGTATAAGGCTATCCTAGATATAAGATAAGGTCAGGGACTAATGAAAGTATTACTTTACTGAGAGGGTAGTGGATGTATAGAATAGCCTTCCAGTGGAAGTGGTAGAGGTTCATACAGTGAAGGAGTTTAAGCATGCATGGGATAGGTATAAGGCTATCCTAGATATAAGATAAGGTCAGGGACTAATGAAAGTATTACATTACTGAGAGGGTAGTGGATGCATGGAATAGTCTTCCAGTAGAAGTGGTAGAGGTTCATACAGTGAAGGAGTTTAAGCATGCATGGGATAGGTATAAGGCTATCCTAGATATAAGATAAGGCCAGAGACTAATGAAAGTATTACTTTACTGAGAGGGTAGTGGATGTATAGAATAGCCTTCCAGTGGAAGTGGTAGAGGTTCATACAGTGAAGGAGTTTAAGCATGCATGGGATAGGGATAAGGCTATCCTAGATATAAGATAAGGGACTAATAAAACTATGTAGAAAATTGGGCCGACTAGATGGAACGAATTTTTCTTATCTGCCGACACATTCTAAATTAGGAGAAAAATGTTTTAAATGTGTCTGTGGAGTCTACTTCTTATGACATCACCTGTGGCCTAATATGAAAATAAACTGTTTATCAATGGGAAATGTGTAATTTGCATATTAGGCCACAGGTGATGTCATAAGCAGGAGACACAGACACATTTAAAACACATTTTTCTAATCTAGGTATTTGCTGCAATTCTGCTAATACAATGTACTGTATTTATCGGCGTATAACACGCACTTTTTCTCCCTGAAAATAGGGAGAAAATGGTGTGTGCGTGTTATACGCCGAAAAAAAATATAAATCTAAAACTTACCTCGTTCCTGCTCTGTCCCCCGGTGCTCTGAAGGTGCGTGGCTGTGAGGGAAGCGTTGTGCGCTCCCCTCCAGCCGCGCGGTCAATAAAGTGTGTTTTTTTTAAAACAAACTTTATTGTTCCGCGCGGCTGGAGGGAAGCTCACAACGCTTCCCTCACAGCCACGCAGCTTCAGAGCACTGGGAGACAGAGCAGGAACGAGGTAAGTGCTGGGGTCTGGGGAAGGGGGGGGGGGGGAGGAGGGTGGTATAACGAGCATACTAAGGGGAAATATCCTGGAATATTGGGGGCAATATCATGGCATATTAAATGGCATATTGGGGGCAATATCATGGCATATTAAATGGCATATTGGGGGCAATATCCTGCATATTAAATGGCATATTGGGGGCAATATCCTGCATATTAAATGGCATATTGGGGCAATATCTGGCATATTAAATGGCATATTGGGGGCAATATCCTGCATATTAAATGGCATATTGGGGGCAATATCCTGCATATTAAATGGCATATTGGGGGCAATATCTGGCATATTAAATGACATATTGGGGGCAATATCCTGGCATATTAAATGGCATATTGGGGGCAATATCCTGCATATTAAATGCCTTATTGGGGGCAATATCCTGCATATTACATGGCATATTGGGGCAATATCCTGCATATTAAATGGCATATTGGGGGCAATATCCTGCATATTAAATGACATATTGGGGGCAATATCCTGCATATTAAATGACATATTGGGGGCAATATCCTGGCATATTAAATGGCATATTGGGGGCAATATCCTGCATATTAAATGGCATATTGGGGCAATATCCTGCATATTAAATGGCATATTGGGGGGAATATCCTGGCATATTAAATGGCATATTGGGGGCAATATCCTGCATATTAAAATGGCATATTGGGGGCAATATCCTGCATATTAAATGGCATATTGGGGGCAATATCCTGCATATTAAATGACATATTGGGGGCAATATCCTGGCATATTAAATGGCATATTGGGGGCAATATCCTGCATATTAAATGGCATATTGGGGGCAATATCATGGCATATTAAATGGCATATTGTTGGCAATATCCTGCATATTAAATGACATATTGGGGGCAATATCCTGGCATATTAAATGGCATATTGGGGGCAATATCCTGCATATTAAATGGCATATTGGGGGCAATATCCTGCATATTAAATGGCATATTGGGGGCAATATCCTGCATATTAAATGGCATATTGGGGCAATATCTGGCATATTAAATGGCATATTGGGGCAATATCCTGCATATTAAATGGCATATTGGGGGCAATATCTGGCATATTAAATGGCATATTGGGGCAATATCCTGCATATTAAATGGCATATTGGGGCAATATCCTGCATATTAAATGGCATATTGGGGGCAATATCCTACATATTAAATGGCATATTGGGGCAATATCATGGCATATTAAATGGCATATTGGGGCAATATCCTGCATATTAAATGGCATATTGGGGGCAATATCCTGGCATATTAAATGGCATATTGGGGCAATATCCTGCATATTAAATGGCATATTGGGGGCAATATCCTACATATTAAATGGCATATTGGGGCAATATCCTGTCATATTAAAATGGTATATTGGGGGCAATATCATGGCATATTAAATGGCATATTGGGGCAATATCCTGCATATTAAATGGCATATTGGGGGCAATATCCTGGCATATTAAATGGCATATTGGGGGCAATATCCTACATATTAAATGGCATATTGGGGCAATATCCTGCATATTAAATGGCATATTGGGGGCAATATCCTGCATATTAAATGGCATATTGGGGGCAATATCTGGCATATTAAATGGCATATTGGGGGCAATATCCTGGCATATTAAATGGCATATTGGGGGCAATATCCTGGCATATTAAATGGCATATTGGGGGCAATATCCTGCATATTAAATGGCATATTGGGGGCAATATCCTACATATTAAATGGCATATTGGGGCAATATCCTGCATATTAAATGGCATATTGGGGGCAATATCCTGGCATATTAAATGGCATATTGGGGGCAATATCCTACATATTAAATGGCATATTGGGGGCAATATCCTGCATATTAAATGGCATATTGGGGGCAATATCCTGCATATTAAATGGCATATTGGGGGCAATATCCTGCATATTAAATGGCATATTGGGGGCAATATCCTGCATATTAAATGGCATATTGGGGGCAATATCCTGCATATTAAATGGCATATTGGGGGCAATATCCTGCATATTAAATGGCATATTGGGGGCAATATCCTGCATATTAAATGGCATATTGGGGGCAATATCCTGCATATTAAATGGCATATTGGGGGCAATATCCTGGCATATTAAATGGCATATTGGGGCAATATCCTGCATATTAAATGGCATATTGGGGGCAATATCCTGCATATTAAATGGCATATTGGGGGCAATATCCTACATATTAAATGGCATATTGGGGGCAATATCTGGCATATTAAATGGCATATTGGGGCAATATCTGGCATATTAAATGGCATATTGGGGCAATATCCTGCATATTAAATGGCATATTGGGGGCAATATCCTACATATTAAATGGCATATTGGGGCAATATCCTGCATATTAAATGGCATATTGGGGGCAATATCCTGGCATATTAAATGGCATATTGGGGGCAATATCCTTCATATTAAATGGCATATTGGGGGCAATATCCTACATATTAAATGGCATATTGGGGCAATATCCTGCATATTAAATGGCATATTGGGGCAATATCCTGGCATATTAAATGGCATATTGGGGGCAATATCCTGGCATATTAAATGGCATATTGGGGGCAATATCCTGCATATTAAATGGCATATTGGGGGCAATATCCTGCATATTAAATGGCATATTGGGGGCAATATACTGCATATTAAATGGCATATTGGGGCAATATCCTGCATATTAAATGGCATATTGGGGGCAATATCCTGCATATTAAATGGCATATTGGGGGCAATATCCTGCATATTAAATGGCATATTGGGGGCAATATCCTGCATATTAAATGGCATATTGGGGCAATATCCTGCATATTAAATGGCATATTGGGGGCAATATCTGGCATATTAAATGGCATATTGGGGGCAATATCCTGCATATTAAATGGCATATTGGGGCAATATCTGGCATATTAAAATGGCATATTGGGGGCAATATGCTGCATATTAAATGGCATATTGGGGGCAATATCCTGGCATATTAAATGGCATATTGGGGGCAATATCCTGGCATATTAAATGGCATATTGGGGCAATATCCTGCATATTAAATGGCATATTGGGGGCAATATCCTGCATATTAAATGGCATATTGGGGGCAATATCCTGGCATATTAAATGGCATATTGGGGCAATATCCTGCATATTAAATGGCATATTGGGGGCAATATCCTGCATATTAAATGGCATATTGGGGGCAATATCCTGCATATTAAATGGCATATTGGGGGCAATATCCTGCATATTAAATGACATATTGGGGGCAATATCCTGCATATTAAATGACATATTGGGGGCAATATCCTGCATATTAAATGGCATATTGGGGCAATATCTGGCATATTAAATGGCATATTGGGGGCAATATCCTGCATATTAAATGGCATATTGGGGGCAATATCCTGGCATATTAAAATGGCATATTAGGGGCAATATCCTGCATATTAAATGGCATATTGGGGGCAATATCCTGGCATATTAAATGGCATATTGGGGGCAATATCCTGGCATATTAAATGGCATATTGGGGGCAATATCCTGCATATTAAATGGCATATTGGGGGCAATATCCTGCATATTAAATGGCATATTGGGGGCAATATACTGCATATTAAATGGCATATTGGGGCAATATCCTGCATATTAAATGGCATATTGGGGGCAATATCCTGCATATTAAATGGCATATTGGGGGCAATATCCTGCATATTAAATGGCATATTGGGGGCAATATCCTGCATATTAAATGGCATATTGGGGCAATATCCTGCATATTAAATGGCATATTGGGGGCAATATCCTGGCATATTAAATGGCATATTGGGGGCAATATCCTGGCATATTAAATGCCATATTGGGGCAATATCCTGCATATTAAATGGCATATTGGGGGCAATATCCTGCATATTAAATGGCATATTGGGGGCAATATCCTGCATATTAAATGGCATATTGGGGGCAATATCCTGGCATATTAAAATGGCATATTGGGCTTCAAAGTTCTTAATTTAAGTTCTTAAGTTTTTTTTCCTGAAATTTCCTTCTTAAAATTAGGTGCGTGTTATACGCCGGCGCGTGTTATACGCCGAAAAATACGGTATATATAATTGTAATTTTTTTTCTCCTTTCATAGTAAAAGCTCCTTTTATGTGATACAGTTTCTATAAATAAGAGACCCCCTTCACAACTGACATACAGTTAATGGCAATTGGCGTGCCTGGCATACAATGTGGTGAAATGAGCTTACAAAACGATCACTTTCTAAGCTTGACTGGTGTTGCTGCACTGCCTCAATATTGAGGAATTCTTCCCCACTGAAATGTGACCCTATGGTGCAAGGTGATCACTCTCCAGAGAGATCACTGATCACATCCCCCCTTTTGACAGGCTCAATGCCTGCTGTGGGACAGAGCTTTGGAAGTGATCAATGATCACTTCTATTGCTCGGGGAGGGTTGCTAGACTGATTCTAGGGGAAGTCTGCAACATTACAGTAAAAAAACAACATCCTTTGTTTAACCTAGTTAGCTTTTATAGCTACAATTAGGTTATAGGCTGTGGTTAGGGCTATAATGTCACTAAGGTAATTTTGAGGGAATAATGGTTAGGAAAAATTAATGTGCTGCTTGCAAAACAGCTGAAAAACATATGTAGCAGGATTTTTCATTAAGTTTTGTAGGTGTGTGAAAGATTTGTCAAGCAAAAGTTAGAAAAATGTATTTAAAATTCTCCATGATATTTTTTTTATTTTATTACTATAGTAGCTTATATGATATGATCAAAATAATGGTGTGTATAGAAAGCACTTCCTATGCAGAAGAAAAATGTATATAATTTGTGTGAGTCCAGCAAATGAGAAAGACGAAAAATTCCAGCTAGACACAAACACCACAGAAGTTTTAAAACGGCCATTGTTTAGAAATCTCAAATATTTGCGAAGCATTCGGTCACGTAGGGGTTAAACAGGTCGTGTGGTGTCTCATTCTCTCTGACATCACCTGTGGCTTGATATGCAAATTAACTCATTTTCAAGCTGATGTCATAAGCCGGAGACACCACAGACATTGAATTTGAACCATTGATGCATTTTCTTGGAGTTCTGCATTGTGTAGATCATTTTTTATTCTTTACGTTCACGGTAAATGTTGGAGAGATTAGTCAAGCAGCGTTAAGCTCTATGGAAGACCCATTCCGGTCTAGCACACTTCCCTGATACTCACCTGAACCTCGATCCCTAATTCTAACCCCATAACATAAATCTAACCCCTAAACCTAATACTCTAATACTAACCCTAAACGAGCCCTAAAACCACCAAACATCGACGGAGCAATGAAAGCAGCCTCAGCAAACTGTTCCAGTCCGGACCCATTAGACTAATATTGTATCCGGGTCGAGGATATCTCCATTACAGAAGATGTAACACTTGGTTGACGCACTTGTGTTCTGGTTTATATAACATCTACTTGGTTTGTGGATTTTGGATTTGGCTCTAGAGCTGCTGAAATACACACTACTTCCTGAGCTTCTACAATTAGTGTCCCGTACTTTTTGTCCAACCTGCAGTGCCTGCTTCGTCTCCTAGGCTTCAGGGAAGCCCTGTTGACATTTCACATTGTTGGTCCTACCATGCTGCTCGAGACGACTTGGTGGCAGATGTATCTTGATCAACGTGCATCCAGCACTCAGCAAGTGGTAGACATGACCCGGACGGAGAAAGTAAGGATGTTCTATGGACCGTCAAAAGCCTTGCCTCGGACACTGGGCTCCTCGTACAGACACTTTGGCCAACATGGCAGAGAAGACATTCATTTAAAGAAGTTCAGAAACATAAACAGTCGAGCACAGAGTACATGGCAGGAGCCGTTGCTCAGCTGGGGACAGTGAAGCTAATGTCTTCTAGGCCAAACATGATGGGCAGGAACCTAACAAGGAAGAGGATTTAACCCCCGAGATCTGAACGCCGCCCAACACCAGACGCCAACCACGTTCCTGGCCAACCGGCTTCAATACAATACATCAGCCAATCGCGTCTCTCCCATACCAATCCACGCTACGAAGGAGCACTAGAACATTCCATCGCCCAGGGGAGGCCCAAACCGCGATGCTCCCCAAAATGAAGAGACAGCCCTGGGGCTTTGGGAGGGGGCTACAAAGGTGGTGCTATAATAAAAGCAAATTCAGTGGCTGCTTCGGGTATCCTCACAATGTAACGGAGGGGAGACAATTATAGAAACTAACCAAATAATTGATGCAGAACCGCCCAAAAATCCCTAGGGGCTATTGGTCTATTGTGTTTCTATTTTGCTCTATTGTATTAGGACTGACCCATGATTTGGATGTGCAGTGCGGAGCCCGCCTCTGGTAATCTTACTAGAATGATGAAGTTGGTCATTTGCCAAAAAGCTAAATTCTTTATTTTGCTACAGTCGTGAGTTTTTGGGTCCTGTCCCATCAAATTATCGTCTGACTTATCCTTAAAGGCCAACTATTGGCATTAAATTAAGTTATATTTAATTGAAATATTGTATTCAGGCATATTAGATAAAAATGCTTTAATAAAAGAAAACAAATAAAGCACCTTATTGAAGCCCCATTGCTAACATGTCCGCCCCCTGATAGAGCTATACAGAGCAAAGATTCTAACCAACATGTCCACCCCTGATAGAGCTATACAGAGCAAAGATTCTACTTCAACATGTCCGCCCCCTGATAGAGCTATACAGACCAAAGATTCTAAACAACATGTCTCCTGTCATCCTCTCTCTAGGAGGAGCACAAGCAGTTAAACAACATGTTGGGGTTTGAGGTCCGATCCATGCTCTGCGTACCAGTCATCAGCCGGGCGACGACGCAGGTAGTGGCACTGGCCTGCGCGTTCAACAAACAAGGAGGAAAGTAAGTCACTGTTACTTCAGCCACGAACCATGGGAGCTTACAATCTAAACGTGATTACTATATTCTGCCATTAGTCCCAGGAGCTTACACTCTAATATTAAATGCCAGCTTCCATGGTACAGATATTGTGCTCCTCAAACTACTTTCCTGTTTTTTTGGCTTTGTATGTCTGCCAGATACAATGCTGCTTGCGTGCAGTGCTGAGCACACTGTACATAGACTGTATTAATGCCAGGACAGACACAATGCTGCCTGTGCGCAGTGCTGAGCATACTGTACATAGACAGTATTAATGCTAGGACAGACACAATGCTGCCTGCGCACAGTGCTGAGCATACTGTACATAGACGGTATTAATGCAGGGACAGACACAATGCTGCCTGCGTGCAGTGCCGAGCATACTGTACATATACAGTATTAATGCTGGGACAGACACAATGCTGCCTGCGCACAGTGCTGAGCATACTGTACATAGACAGTAATAATGCTGGGACAGACACAATGCTGCCAACGCACAGTGCTGAGCATACTGTACATAGACAGTATTAATGCCAGGACAGAAACAATGCTGCATGCGCACAGTGCTGAGCATTCTGTACATAGACAGTATTAATGTAATGCTGCCTGCGCACAGTGCTGAGCATACTGTACATACACAGTATTAATATCGGGACAGACACAATGCAGCTTGTGCACACTGCTGAGCATACTGTACATAGACAATATTAATGCTGGGACAGACACAATGCTGCTTGTGTACAGTGCTGAGCATACTGTACATAGACAGTATTAATGCCGGGACCAGGGCCGATCCTAGGGTCACGGGCGCCTGGGTGCAGGTTTTCCTTTGGCGCCCAAGGGTGGGCGTGGCTATATTATGAACTCCTCCCCTTTAGACATTTCTGTTCCAGACATGCCCATTTCAATATTGGGGAGAGAGAAAACTGTATTTTAATGTAAAGGACCAACGTTTATTTTAAATAAAGATATATATTTTGCCATAATACTCTGTAGTGGTTTTATTTATTTCTATGATGCTCAGCCAGCAACATGGGAGACTTTTTGCTGGCTAGCAGAATGAGTTTTAACTACCGTTCCCATGATTCCCAACCAGCCAAAGTCTCTCATTAGTCTGGCTGAGCATCATTGGAAAAGAAGTACATAAGGAGTGATAAATAATATTCCACCAAGTCAGTCACTCACGTGTGTCTCTCTCTCCCCATAGCCTCATGTCTGTCTGTCTTTCCCCATACCCTCATGTCTATCTCTCCCCATACCCTTGTGTCTGTCTGTCTCTTCCCCATACCCTCATGTCTGTCTCTTTCTCCCCATTCCCTCATGTCTGTCTCTCTCTCCCCGTACCCTCATGTCTGTCTCTCTCTCCCTATTCCCTCATGTCTGTCTCTCTCTCCACTCATGCTCCATGTCTCTGTCTCTCTCTCCATTCATGCTCCATGTCGGTCTGTCTCTCTCCACTCATACCCCATGTCTGTCTCTCTCGCCACTCATACCCCATGTCTGTCTCTCTCTCGCCACTCATACCCCATGTCTGTCTCTCTCTCGCCACTCATACCCCAGGTCTGTCTCTCTTGCCACTCATACCCCATGTCTGTCTCTCTCTCTCTCCACTCATACCCCATGTCTGTCTCTCCCATCATCCCTTATAACTTTTTCCATCTCTATCTTTATGTTCTCCATGCTGGCCTCTTGTACACACAGTCATACATAAACACACACAGTCACACAAACACATTTACACACTTAGTCACCCTCACAGACATACATTTACACAAACACCCTTATACACACTGTCACACACATACATAAATACACACAGTCATACATAAATACACACAGTCACACAAACACAATTACACACTTAGTCACCCTCACAGACATACATTTACACAGACACCCTTATACACACATACATAAATACAGTCATACAAAAATACACACAGTCACACAAACACAGCCACCTTTACACACTTAGACATAGGATACACTTGCACACTTGACACTCATGTACACACACTTACACAGACAGTAACACACACATAGTTATACACATTGACACACACATACACACTTATACACATACACAAACATTTACATAGACAGTAACACACACATAGTTATACACATTGACACACTTATACACATTCACAGACACTTCCACACTTTCTTTCTTTTTTTATTTATATTTTAACACCCCCCAAACCCCTCCAACTGTTATTACCTCCTCCTCCTTGTTAGTCCAAGCACAGAGCAACGGGGGAAAGCTCCGCCCCCGTCACGTTCTGTGATTGGCTGCAGGGAGGAGGATGTTCTCTATGGTGTCTTGGCAGATACTCTAGAGAACGTCCTCCTCCCGGCAGCAGCCAATCACAGAACGCGACGGGGGCGGAGCTTGCACCCGTCGCGCTGTGCTTGCTTTAACAAGGAGGAGGACGGCAGGGAGAGAGCTCCCTGCTTCAGCGCCTCTCCTCCCGTGCGCCTGGGCGCGGTGCACCCCGTGCACCCGCCCAGGATCGGCCCTGGCCGGGACAGACACAATACTGCCTGCGCACAGTGCTGAGCATACTGTACATAGACAGTATTAATGCTGGGACAGACACAATGCTGCCAGCGCACAGTGCTGAGCATCCTGTACATAGACAGTATTAATGACGGGACAGACACAATGCTGCCTGCGCACAGTGCTGAGCATCCTGTACATAGACAGTATTAATGACGGGACAGACACAATGCTGCCTGCGCACAGTGCTGAGCATACTGTACATAGACAGTATTAATGACGGGACAGACACAATGCTGCCTGCGCGCAGTGCTGAGCATACTGTACATTGACAGTATTAATGCAGGGACAGACACAATGCTAACTGCGCGCAGTGCTGACCATACTGTACATAGACGGTATTAATGTCGGGGCATACACAATGCTGCCTGTGCACAGTGCTGAGCATACTGTACATAGACAGTATTAATGCCGGGACAGATACAATGCTGCCTGCGCACAGTGCTGAGCATACTGTACATAGACAGTATTAATGCCGGGACAGATACAATGCTGCCTGCGCACAGTGCTGAGCATCCTGTACATAGACAGTATTAATGACGGGACAGACACAATGCTGCCTGCACGCAGTGCTGAGCATACTGTACATTGACAGTATTAATGTCGGGACAGACACAATGCTGCCTGCGCACAGTGCTGAGCATACTGTACATAGACCGTATTAATGACGGGACAGACACAATGCTGCCTGCGCGCAGTGCTGAGCATACTGTACATTGACAGTATTAATGCAGGGACAGACACAATGCTGCCTGCACACAGTGCTGAGCATACTGTACATAGACAGTATTAATGTTGGGACAGACACAATGCTGCCTGCGCGCAGTGCTGAGCATCCTGTACATAGACAGTATTAATGCCGGGACAGACACAATGCTGCCTGCGCACAGTGCTGAACATACTGTACATAGACAGTATTAATGCCGGGACAGACACAATGCTGCCTGCGCACATTGCTGAGTATCCTGTACATAGACAGTATTAATGCCGGGACAGACACAATGCTTCCTGCGCGCAGTGCTGAACAAACTGTACATAGACAGTATTAATGCCGGGACAGACAGAATGCTTCCTGCGCGCAGTGCTGAACAAACTGTACATAGACAGTATTAATACCGGGACATACACAATGCTGACTGCTTCAGTGCTGAGCATACTGTACATAGACAGTGTTAATGCCAGGACAGACATAATGCTGCCTGCGCGCAGTGCTGAGCATACTGTACATAGTCAGTATTAATGCCGGGACAGACACAATGCTGCCTGCGCACAGTGCTGAGCATACTGTACATAGACAGTATTAATGCCGGGACAGACACAATGCTGCCTGCGCACAGTGCTGAGCATACTGTACATAGACAGTATTAATGCCGGGACAGACACAATGCTGCCTGCGCACAGTGCTGAGCATACTGTACATAGTCAGTATTAATGCCGGGACAGACACAATGCTGCCTGCGCACAGTGCTGAGCATACTGTACATAGACAGTATTAATGCTGGGACAGACACAATGCTTCCTGCGCGCAGTGCTGAACAAACTGTACATAGACAGTATTAATGCCGGGACAGACACAATGCTGCCTGCGCACAGTGCTGAGCATCCTGTACATAGACAGTATTAATGCCGGGACAGACACAATGCTTCCTGCGCGCAGTGCTGAACAAACTGTACATAGACAGTATTAATACCGGGACATACACAATGCTGACTGCTTCAGTGCTGAGCATACTGTACATAGACAGTGTTAATGCCAGGACAGACATAATGCTGCCTGCGCGCAGTGCTGAGCTTACTGTACATAGTCAGTATTAATGCCGGGACAGACACAATGCTGCCTGCGCACAGTGCTGAGCATACTGTACATAGACAGTATTAATGCCGGGACAGACACAATGCTTCCTGCGCGCAGTGCTGAACAAACTGTACATAGACAGTATTAATGCCGGGACAGACACGATGCTACCTGCGCGCAGTGCTGAACAAACTGTACATAGACAGTATTAATGCCGGGACAGACACAATGCTGCCTGCTCACAGTGCTGAGCATACTGTACATAGACAGTATTAATGCCAGGACAGACACAATGCTTCCTGCGCGCAGTGCTGAACAAACTGTACATAGACAGTATTAATGCCGGGACACACACAATGCTGCCTGTGCGCAGTGCTGAGCATACTGTACATAGACAGTATTAATGCCGGGACAGACACAATGCTGCCTGCGCACAGTGCTGAGCATACTATACATAGACAGTATTAATGCCGGGCCAGACACAATGCTGCCTGCGCGCAGTGCTGAGCATACTATACATAGACAGTATTAATGCAGGGACAGACACAATGCTGCCTGCGCGCAGTGCTGAGCATACTATACATAGACAGTATTAATGCCTGGGACAGACACAATGCTGCCTGCGCACAGTGCTGAGCATACTGTACATAGACAGTATTAATACCGGGACAGACACAATGCCGCCTGCGCGCAGTGCTGAGCATACTGTACATAGGCAGTATTAATGCCGTGACAGACACAATGCTGCCTGCGCGCAGTTTTCACTGACATTCCATGAAGGCGGGGCTCGGACAGATAGGCGGGTCCGTTGCTATGGGCACAGCACACACTGTGCGGGGAACGGGCCCCTTTGAAGATCAGATTAGCGCGCAGTTCCTTGGTTTATGTCTTTAACACAACTCACAACTTCTGTCCTTGGTGAATTAGGCGCTGGGAGCAGAGCTGGCAAACTCTGGGCTATCCAACGCACAGCAAGGAGAGCTAGGAGCAGAGCTGTCCAACGCACAGCAAGGAGAGCTGGGAGCAGAGCTGTCCAACGCACAGCAAGGAGAGCTGGGAGGCGGAATGTGTTACCTGAGGATTGCAGTGTATTGACTGGAGCTTTAGTAATGATTGTAATATGTCTCCCTCTTCTCACCATAACCCACCCTGCATTCTCCCCCCTGCTGCAGTTACACCGCGCTGGACGAACACAAGATCCAGCACTGCTTCTGCTACACATCCACAGTCCTCACCAGCACCCTGGCCTTCCAGAAAGAGCAGAAACTGAAGTGTGAGTGTCAGGTAAGAGTCTATACCACTCCTACACTCAACCCGAGGAGCCAGGACTCATGATACAGTCACAGTATAAGCAGTGTTTGGGTGATACAGTCACAGTATAAGCAGTGTATAGGTGATACAGTCACAGTATAAGCAGTGTTTGGGTGATACAGTCACAGTATAAGCAGTGTTTGGGTGATACAGTCACAGTATAAGCAGTGTTTAGGTGATACAGTCACAGTATAAGCAGTGTTTAGGTGATACAGTCACAGTATAAGCAGTGTTTAGGTGATACAGTCACAGTATAAGCAGTGTTTGGGTGATACAGTCACAGTAAAAGCAGTGTTTAGCAGTGGTGCATCTTGGTTTTGTGCTGCCCTAGGCAGACAAAATTTGGGCACCCCCCACCCACGACATACCCAATCACCCTATTACATGCCCCCACCACCCACATTGCATACACAATAAATGCCCCATCATCCGCCACCATCACCCTCATTAAATACCCCCACCACATCCATTACATGCCCCCCATCAACCAGATTAATTGGAAGTAGCTAAAGCTTGGTGAACGGTGGGAAAGAGAGCAAAAATGTTTGAAGCACCAGAAATGTGCTTTAACACCCTCTGGCGAGTGCCTAGTTTGCCTTGTGGAAGATACACTACTGGTGTTTAGGTGATACAGTCACAGTATAAGCAGTGTTTAGGTGATACAGTCACAGTATAAGCAGTGTTTGTTTGGGTGATACAGTCACAGTATAAGCAGTGTTTGGGTGATACAGTCACAGTATAAGCAGTGTTTAGGTGATACAGTCACAGTATAAGCAGTGTTTTGGTGATACAGTCACAGTATAAGCAGTGTTTGGATGATACAGTCAAAGTATAAGCAGTGTTTAGGTGATACAGTCACAGTATAAGCAGTGTTTAGGTGATACAGTCACAGTATAAGCAGTGTTTTGGTGATACAGTCACAGTATAAGCAGTGTTTGGGTGATACAGTCACAGTATAAGCAGTGTTTAGGTGATACAGTCACAGTATAAGCAGTGTTTAGGTGATACAGTCACAGTATAAGCAGTGTTTAGGTGACACAGTCACAGTATAAGCAGTGTTTAGGTGATACAGTCACAGTATAAGCAGTGTTTAGATGATACAGTCACAGTATAAGCAGTGTTTTGATGATACAGTCACAGTATAAGCAGTATTTAGGTGACACAATCACAGTATAAGCAGTGTTTAGGTGATACAGTCACAGTATAAGCAGTGTTTGGGGGATACAGTCACAGTATATGCAGTGTTTAGGTGATACAGTCACAGTATGAGCAGTGTTTGGGTGATCCAGTCCCAGTATAAGCAGTGTTTGGGTGATCCAGTCCCAGTATAAGCAGTGTTTAGGTGATACAGTCACAGTATAAGCAGTGTTTGGGTGATCCAGTCCCAGTATAAGCAGTGTTTAGGTGATACAGTCACAGTATAAGCAGTGTTTGGGTGATACAGTCACAGTATAAGCAGTGTTTAGGTGACACAGTCACAGTATGAGCAGTGTTTAGGTGACACAGTCACAGTATAAGCAGTGTTTAGGTGATACAGTCACAGTATAAGCAGTGTTTGGTGTGATATAGTCACAATATAAGCAGTGTTTAGGTGATACAGTCACAGTATAAGCAGTGTTTGGGTGACACAGTCACAGTATAAGCAGTGTTTGGGTGATACAGTCACAGTATAAGCAGTGTTTGGGTGATACAGTCACAGTATAAGCAGTGTTTAGGTGATGCAGTCACAGTATAGGCAGTGTTTAGGTGACACAGTCACAGTATGAGCAGTGTTTAGGTGATACAGTCACAGTATGAGCAGTGTTTAGATGATAGAGTCACAGTATAATCAGTGTTTGGGTGATACAGTCACAGTATGAGCAGTGTTTGGGTGATACAGTCACAATATATGCAGTGTTTAGGTGATACAGTCACAGTATAAGCAGTGTTTGGGTGATACAGTCACAGTATATGCAGTGTTTAGGTGATACAGTCACAGTATAAGCAGTGTTTGGGTGATACAGTCACAGTATATGCAGTGTTTAGGTGATACAGTCACAGTATATGCAGTGTTTAGGTGATACAGTCACAGTATATGCAGTGTTTAGGTGATACAGTCACAGTATAAGCAGTGTTTAGGTGATACAGTCACAGTATAAGCAGTGTTTGGGGGATACAGTCACAGTATAAGCAGTGTTTAAGTGATACAGTCACAGTATAAGCAGTGTTTAGGTGATACAGTCACAGTATAAGCAGTGTTTAGGTGATGCAGTCACAGTATAGGCAGTGTTTAGGTGACACAGTCACAGTATAAGCAGTGTTTGGGTGATCCAGTCCCAGTATAAGCAGTGTTTAGGTGATACAGTCACAGTATAAGCAGTGTTTGGGTGATACAGTCACAGTATAAGCAGTGTTTAGGTGACACAGTCACAGTATGAGCAGTGTTTAGGTGACACAGTCACAGTATAAGCAGTGTTTAGGTGATACAGTCACAGTATAAGCAGTGTTTGGTGTGATATAGTCACAATATAAGCAGTGTTTAGGTGATACAGTCACAGTATAAGCAGTGTTTGGGTGACACAGTCACAGTATAAGCAGTGTTTGGGTGATACAGTCACAGTATAAGCAGTGTTTAGGTGATACAGTCACAGTATAAGCAGTGTTTAGGTGATGCAGTCACAGTATAGGCAGTGTTTAGGTGACACAGTCACAGTATGAGCAGTGTTTAGGTGATACAGTCACAGTATGAGCAGTGTTTAGATGATAGAGTCACAGTATAATCAGTGTTTGGGTGATACAGTCACAGTATGAGCAGTGTTTGGGTGATACAGTCACAGTATATGCAGTGTTTAGGTGATACAGTCACAGTATAAGCAGTGTTTGGGTGATACAGTCACAGTATATGCAGTGTTTAGGTGATACAGTCACAGTATATGCAGTGTTTAGGTGATGCAGTCACAGTATAAGCAGTGTTTAGGTGATACAGTCACAGTATATGCAGTGTTTAGGTGATACAGTCACAGTATAAGCAGTGTTTGGGTGATACAGTCACAGTATATGCAGTGTTTAGGTGATACAGTCACAGTATATGCAGTGTTTAGGTGATACAGTCACAGTATATGCAGTGTTTAGGTGATACAGTCACAGTATAAGCAGTGTTTAGGTGATACAGTCACAGTATAAGCAGTGTTTGGGGGATACAGTCACAGTATAAGCAGTGTTTAAGTGATACAGTCACAGTATAAGCAGTGTTTAGGTGATACAGTCACAGTATAAGCAGTGTTTGGTGTGATATAGTCACAATATAAGCAGTGTTTAGGTGATACAGTCACAGTATAAGCAGTGTTTGGGTGACACAGTCACAGTATAAGCAGTGTTTGGGTGATACAGTCACAGTATATGCAGTGTTTAGGTGATACAGTCACAGTATATGCAGTGTTTAGGTGATACAGTCACAGTATATGCAATGTTTAGGTGATACAGTCACAGTATAAGCAGTGTTTAGGTGATACAGTCACAGTATAAGCAGTGTCTGGGGGATACAGTCACAGTATAAGCAGTGTTTAGGTGATACAGTCACAGTATAAGCAGTGTTTAGGTGATACAGTCACAGTATAAGCAGTGTTTGGTGTGATATAGTCACAATATAAGCAGTGTTTAGGTGATACAGTCACAGTATAAGCAGTGTTTGGGTGACACAGTCACAGTATAAGCAGTGTTTGGGTGATACAGTCACAGTATAAGCAGTGTTTAGGTGATACAGTCACAGTATAAGCAGTGTTTAGGTGATGCAGTCACAGTATAATCAGTGTTTGGGTGATACAGTCACAGTATGAGCAGTGTTTGGGTGATACAGTCACAGTATAAGCAATGTTTAGATGATATAGTCACAGTATAAGCAGTGTTTAGGTGATACAGTCACAGTATGAGCAGTGTTTAGGTGACAGTCACAGTATAAGCAGTGTTTGGGTGACAGTCACAGCAGGGGCGTTGCTAGGTCTCCAAAACATCCGGGGCTGGAGCCCATGATAGATTTTATAGAAGTAGAGTAAATAAAATCACATGGTTAGGCAGCATACAGACTGATATAATTGACGCCAATGAACAATAGGTATATATGGGTATATATCGGGGCTCAACAAATCCCAGGCACCAGGAAATTATACCTGGCGCCCAGTTATTGTTGTCCCTGCATGGTGCCCTCGCCGCTGGGATCATTTTATTTATCCAGCGGAGCGCGGGGGAGCAGTGTGTGCACCGGCTGCACAGTCTTCCTGCTCCATCCCCACATGCACCGTACTATAGTGTCCGAGCGCTGAGTGTGCTCAGCAGGGCTAGAAACAACAGCAGGGCACAGACCAGGCTAGAATGAGGTATAGCAGCCAAGAGGGGGACATATTGATAGATGCATTTTTTTTTTATCATAAACAACAACAAAATTGCTGACTTGTGCGTAAGTGTATGTGACAGAGTGTGTGTTTGTGTGTATGACTGACTGCATGTGTGTGTGTGACTGTGTGTTTATGTGACCCACTGTATGTGTGTGTGACTGTATGTCTGACTGTGACAGAATGTATATGTGTGTGTCTGTGACTGACTGTGTTTGTGTCTGTCTGTTACTGACTATATGCGTGTGTGTGACTGACAATAAGACTCGCAGCACACAAAAAACTCACATTACTCAAAGTTACACTTATACACAAAAATACACAGCCACAAATACACACACATACACATGCAGCCACACATACACACACATTCACACTTGCACAGTCACACATGCACAGTCACACATGCACAGTCACACATACATACACACACCCTTACACACAGAGACACGCAATCCCACTTACACACACCAACTTACATCACACACACACACACACTTGTATGTGAGCAAATTCCCATGATTTAAAAATAACTGAGCATATAAAAATTACTCAACCCTGACCCCCCCCCCCCCCCCCCACATAGATACCCTTACATAGACAACCTTACACTCACACACACATCCAGACAACCTTACACACAGACACCCTTATACACACAGATGGCCTTTCCCACACAGACATTCTGCCACGCAGACTCGTGTGTAAACCTGCAACTCTCACACTCACATCACAAATATTTTTAATTTTTTAATAAAAAGGGGTAAAAAACTTGGGGAGAATAGGCTGAGGTATGAAGGTATGCTCCTTCTACCAACCTAATAAAAGAGAGAAGTGCAGGGAATTGAGATGGGAATTCAACTGAATGCGAGAATTTTTCCAGCTCTGCTACTTTAGCCTTAATTTTGAAATTCCCATCTCACTTCCCTGCAATTCTCTCTTTCATGAGTAAAGCCTATAATATAATGAGCAGCTCATACACTCATAATGTATGGGTTTAATAGTATAACGAGGTCCATGTGATGTTTAATGCCATGTGTATGGACTCATTGCCATCAACATAAAGACTATATATAAAGATAAATCACTATTATTCATATTGAATGTGATAATCAGGTGTGAAAATAAAAATGGTATGAGCACTGTTTCACACTTGATTATCACATTCAATATGATTAATAGTAATTAATCACATTTTCTCCTAGTAATCTCACTGCCTCTGCCACTTATGCTTTCACTCTCGAACACTTACACTCTGCCACTCACACACACTCATAACTCTGCTGCTCACGCTTACACTCACACACACACACTCATATCTCTGCTGCTCACCCACACTTACACTCTGCCACACACATACACGCACACTCATAACTCACACTCTTCCAAACACTCACACTCTGCACACTCACTCATACAATCACACTCTGCCACTTACACACACTTACATTCTGCCACTCACACACATACACACTCATAACTCTTCCACTCATGCTTACAGTCACACACACTCTCTTCCAATCACACTCTGCCACACTCACACACATACACTTACTTACACTCTGCCACTCACACTCTGCCACTCATATACATACACATGCACACTCATAACTCTGCCACTCACAGTCTGCTACTTACATACACCTGCACACTAATAACTCTGCCAAACACTCACCTGCAAAACTTGAGGGGGCGGAGCTAAACACGAGGGGCGGAGCCTATCGTGAGGGGATGGAGTCTGCTGCTGTTCAGCATACAGCATGCAGGAGGCGGGATCGAACGTGAGGGGGCGGAGCCGAGCGCGAGGGGGCGTGGTCAGGGTCTCCATTCGGGGCTATGGAGGGGAGATCCGGGGCTTCAGCCCCAGTAGCCCCCCCCTAGCGACGCCTCTGAGTCACAGTATAAGCAGTGTTTAGGTGATACAGTCAAAGTATAAGCAGTGTTTAGGTGACAGTCACAGTATAAGCAGTGTTTAGGTGATACAGTCACAGTATAAGCAGTGTTTAGGTGATACAGTCACAGTATAAGCAGTGTTTAGGTGATACAGTCACAGTATAAGCAGTGTTTGGGTGATACAGTGACAGTATAAGCAGTGTTTGGGTGATACAGTCACAGTATAAGCAGTGTTTGGGTGATACAGTCACATTATAAGCAGTGTTTAGGTGATACAGTCACAGTATAAGCAGTGTTTGGGTGATACAGTCACAGTATAAGCAGTGTTTAGGTGATACAGTCACAGTATAAGCAGGGTTTAGGTGACACAGTCACAGTATAAGCAGTGTTTAGGTGATACAGTCACAGTATAAGCAGTGTTTGGGTGATACAGTCACAGTATAAGCAGTGTTTGGGGGATACAGTCACAGTATAAGCAGTGTTTGGGTGATACAGTCACAGTATAAGCAGTGTTTGGGTGATACAGTGACAGTATAAGCAGTGTTTGGGTGATACAGTCACAGTATAAGCAGTGTTTGGGGGATACAGTCACAGTATAAGCAGTGTTTATGTGACACAGTCACAGTATAAGCAGGGTTTAGGTGACACAGTCACAGTATAAGCAGTGTTTAGGTGATACAGTCACAGTATAAGCAGTGTTTGGGTGATACAGTCACAGTATAAGCAGTGTTTGGGGGATACAGTCACAGTATAAGCAGTGTTTGGGTGATACAGTCACAGTATAAGCAGTGTTTGGGTGATACAGTGACAGTATAAGCAATGTTTGGGTGATACAGTCACAGTATAAGCAGTGTTTGGGGGATACAGTCACAGTATAAGCAGTGTTTGGGTGATACAGTCACAGTATAAGCAGTGTTTGGGTGATACAGTCACAGTATAAGCAGTGTTTGGGTGATACAGTCACAGTATAAGCAGTGTTTGGGTGATACAGTCACAGTATAAGCAGTGTTTGGGTGATACAGTCACAGTATAAGCAGTGTTTGGGTGATACAGTCACAGTATAAGCAGTGTTTGGGTGATACAGTCACAGTATAAGCAGTGTTTAGGTGACAGTCACATTATAAGCAGTGTTTAGGTGATACAGTCACAGTATAAGCAGTGTTTGGGTGATACAGTCACAGTATAAGCAGTGTTTGGGTGATACAGTCACAGTATAAGCAGTGTTTGGGTGATACAGTGACAGTATAAGCAGTGTTTGGGTGATACAGTCACAGTATAAGCAGTGTTTGGGTGATACAGTCACAGTATAAGCAGTGTTTGGGTGATACAGTGACAGTATAAGCAGTGTTTGGGTGATACAGTCACAGTATAAGCAGTGTTTAGGTGATACAGTCACAGTATAAGCAGTGTTTGGGTGATACAGTCACAGTATAAGCAGTGTTTGGGTGATACAGTCACAGTATAAGCAGTATTTAGGTGATACAGTCACAGTATAAGCAGTGTTTAGGTGACAGTCACAGTATAAGCAGTGTTTGGGTGATACAGTCACAGTATAAGCAGTGTTTGGGGGATACAGTCACAGTATAAGCAGTGTTTGGGAGATACAGTCACAGTATAAGCAGTGTTTGGGTGATACAGTCACAGTATAAGCAGTGTTTAGGTGATACAGTCACAGTATAAGCAGTGTTTGGGTGATACAGTCACAGTATAAGCAGTGTTTGGGTGATACAGTCACAGTATAAGCAGTGTTTGGGTGATACAGTCACAGTATAAGCAGTGTTTTGGTGATACAGTCCCAGTATAAGCAGGGTTTAGGTGATACAGTCACAGTATATGCAGTGTTTAGGTGATACAGTCACAGTATAAGCAGTGTTTAGGGGATACAGTCACAGTATAAGCAGTGTTTAGGTGATACAGTCACAGTATAAGCAGTGTTTGGGTGATACAGTCACAGTATAAGCAGTGTTTAGGTGATACAGTCACAGTATAAGCAGTGTTTGGGTGATACAGTCACAGTATAAGCAGTGTTTGGGTGATACAGTCACAGTATAAGCAGTGTTTGGGTGATACAGTCACAGTATAAGCAGTGTTTTGGTGATACAGTCCCAGTATAAGCAGGGTTTAGGTGATACAGTCACAGTATATGCAGTGTTTAGGTGATACAGTCACAGTATAAGCAGTGTTTAGGGGATACAGTCACAGTATAAGCAGTGTTTAGGTGATACAGTCACAGTATAAGCAGTGTTTGGGTGATACAGTCACAGTATAAGCAGTGTTTAGGTGATACAGTCACAGTATAAGCAGTGTTTAGGTGACACAGTCACAGTATAAGCAGTGTTTAGGTGACACAGTCACAGTATAAGCAGTGTTTGGGTGATACAGTCACAGTATAAGCAGTGTTTAGGTGATACAGTCACAGTATAAGCAGTGTTTAGGTGATACAGTCACAGTACAAGCAGTGTTTGTGTGATACAGTCACAGTATAAGCAGTGTTTGGGTGACACAGTCACAGTATAAGCAGTGTTTAGGTGACAGTCACAGTATAAGCAGTGTTTAGGTGACACAGTCACAGTATAAGCAGGGTTTAGGTGATACAGTCACAGTATAAGCAGTGTTTGGGTGATACAGTCACAGTATAAGCAGGGTTTAGGTGACACAGTCACAGTATAAGCAGTGTTTGGGTGACAGTCACAGTATAAGCAGTGTTTGGGTGATACAGTCACAGTATAAGCAGTGTTTGGGTGATACAGTCACAGTATAAGCAGTGTTTGGGTGATACAGTCACAGTATAAGCAGTGTTTAGGTGATACAGTCACAGTATAAGCAGTGTTTAGGTGATACAGTCACAGTACAAGCAGTGTTTGGGTGATACAGTCACAGTATAAGCAGTGTTTGGGTGACACAGTCACAGTATAAGCAGTGTTTAGGTGACAGTCACAGTATAAGCAGTGTTTGGGTGATACAGTCCTAGTATGAGCAGTGTTTGGGTGATACAGTCACAGTATATGCAGTGTTTAGGTGATACAGTCACAGTATAAGCAGTGTTTAGGTGATACAGTCCTAGTATGAGCAGTGTTTGGGTGATACAGTCACAGTATATGCAGTGTTTAGGTGATACAGTCACAGTATAAGCAGTGTTTAGGTGATACAGTCACAGTATAAGCAGTGTTTAGGTGATACAGGCACAGTATAAGCAGTGTTTGGGTGATACAGTCACAGTATAAGCTGTGTTTAGGTGATACAGTCACAGTATAAGCAGTGTTTAGGTGATACAGTCACAGTATAAGCAGTGTTTAGGTGATACAGTCACAGTATGATCAGTGTTTAGGTGATACAGTCACAGTATAAGCAGTGTTTAGGTGATACAGTCACAGTATAAGCAGTGTTTGGGTGATACAGTCACAGTATAAGCACTGTTTAGGTGATACAGTCACAGTATAAGCAGTGTTTGGGTGATACAGTCACAGTATAAGCAGTGTTTGGGTGATACAGTCACAGTATATGCAGTGTTTAGGTGATACAGTCACAGTATAAGCAGTGTTTAGGTGACACAGTCACAGTATATGCAGTGTTTAGGTGATACAGTCACAGTATAAGCAGTGTTTAGGTGATACAGTCACAGTATAAGCAGTGTTTGGGTGATACAGTCACAGTATAAGCAGTGTTTAGGTGATACAGTCACAGTATAAGCAGTGTTTAGGTGATACAGTCACAGTATAAGCAGTGTTTAGATGATACAGTCACAGTATAAGCAGTGTTTAGGTGATACAGTCACAGTATAAGCAGTGTTTAG
The DNA here is from genome assembly GCA_036172795.1 of Pelodytes ibericus. Classification (NCBI taxonomy): domain Eukaryota; kingdom Metazoa; phylum Chordata; class Amphibia; order Anura; family Pelodytidae; genus Pelodytes; species Pelodytes ibericus. The sequence goes on from CM069857.1 coordinate 7,827,985, forward strand.
GTGATACAGTCACAGTATAAGCAGTGTTTGGGTGATACAGTCACAGTATAAGCAGTGTTTATGTGATACAGTCACAGTATAAGCAGTGTTTAGGTGATACAGTCACAGTATAAGCAGTGTTTAGGTGATACAGTCACAGTATATGCAGTGTTTAGGTGATACAGTCACATTATGAGCAGTGTTTAGATGATACAGTCACAGTATATGCAGTGTTTAGGTGATACAGTCACAGTATAAGCAGTGTTTAGGTGATACAGTCACAGTATAAGCAGTGTTTAGGTGATACAGTCACAGTATATGCAGTGTTTAGGTGATACAGTCACAGTATGAGCAGTGTTTAGATGATACAGTCACAGTATATGCCGTGTTTAGATGATATAGTCACAGTATAAGCAGTGTTTAGCTGATTCAGTCACAGTATAAGCAGTGTTTAGGTGATACAGTCACAGTATAAGCAGTGTTTGGATGATACAGTCACAGTATAAGCAGTGTTTAGGTGATACAGTCACAGTATAAGCAGTGTTTGGGTGATACAGTCACAGTATGAGCAGTGTTTAGGTGATACAGTCACAGTATGAGCAGTGTTTGGGTGATACAGTCACAGTATAAGCAGTGTTTGGGTGATACAGTCACAGTATAAGCAGTGTTTGGGTGATACAGTCACAGTATAAGCAGTGTTTAGGTGATACAGTCACAGTATGAGCAGTGTTTAGGTGATACAGTCACAGTATAAGCAGTGTTTAGGTAATACAGTCACAGTATGAGCAGTGTTTAGGTGACAGTCACAGTATGAGCAGTGTTTAGGTGACACAGTCCCTTTAATAAATGTAGAAAGCATCCCTTCTCTAACCTCTCTGTTACATCCATCTGGTAGCAGACGAGATCTGCCAATATCAGCACATTCTGAGCCCGGGTAGAGTGTTAGCTTTTGCCCGAGTCTCTTTCTATAATAATTTAGCAGCTCTGCAGAGAGATTCATTATTTTTAGTCTTTCCAGAGGATGATCAAACCTTGGGGGGTCCGTCTTGTCTGTTAGGGGTGATAGAAATGTTAATTGCATCCACTGTAACTCAGTCTAGAGGAGGTGGGAGAATTCCTATTGGATCTTTAAACAGAACAAATCCGCGGGATTGGAGGGCGAGGAGAATGAGCATCTCACCTAATACCAAAAAATGATAGACAGATATACTGACAGATAAGGTACAGAGACTGATAGACAGATATACTGACAGATAAGGTACAGAGATTTATAGACAGATATACTGACAGATAAGGTACAGAGACTGATAGACAGATATACTGACAGATAAGGTACAGAGACTGATAGACAGATATACTGACAGATAAGGTACAGAGACTGATAGACAGATATACTGACAGATAAGGTACAGAGACTGATAGACAGATATACTGACAGATAAGGTACAGAGACTTATAGACAGATATACTGACAGATAAGGTACAGAGACTGATAGACAGATATACTGACAGATAAGGTACAGAGACTGATAGACAGATATACTGACAGATAAGGTACAGAGATTGATAGACAGATATACTGACAGATAAGGTACAGAGATTGATAGACAGATATACTGACAGATACGATACAGAGACTGATAGACAGATATACTGACAGATAAGGTACAGAGATTGATAGACAGATATACTGACAGATAAGGTACAGAGACTGATAGACTGATATACTGACAGATAAGGTACAGAGACTGATAGACAGATGTACTGACAGATAAGGTACAGCGATTGATAGACAGATATACTGACAGATAAGGTACAGAGATTGATAGACAGATATACTGACAGATAAGGTACAGAGATTGATAGACAGATATACTGACAGATAAGGAACAGAGACTGATAGACAGATATACTGACAGATAAGGTACAGAGACTGATAGACAGATATACTGACAGATAAGGTACAGAGACTGATAGACAGATAAGGTACAGAGATTGATAGACATATATACTGACAGATAAGGTGCAGAGATTGATAGACAGATATACTGACAGATAAGATGCAGAGATTGATAGACAGATATACTGACAGATAAGGTACAGAGATTGATAGACAGATATACTGACAGATAAGGTACAGAGATTGATAGACAGATATACTGACAGATAAGGTACAGAGATTGATAGACAGATATACTGACAGATAAGGTGTAGAGACTGATAGACAGATATACTGACAGATAAGGTACAGAGATTGATAGACCGATATACTGACAGATACGATACAGAGACTGATAGACAGATATACTGACAGATAAGGTACAGAGATTGATAGACAGATATACTGACAGATAAGGTACAGAGATTGATAGACAGATATACTGACAGATAAGGTACAGAGATTGATAGACAGATATACTGACAGATAAGGTACAGAGATTGATAGACAGATATACTGACAGATAAGGTACAGAGACTGATAGACAGATATACTGACAAATAAGGTACAGAGATTGATAGACAGATATACTGACAGATAAGGTACAGAGACTGATAGACAGATATACTGACAGATAAGGTACAGAGATTGATAGACAGATATACTGACAGATAAGGTACAGAGATTGATAGACAGATATACTGACAGATAAGGTACAGAGATTGATAGACAGATATACTGACAGATAAGGTACAGAGATTGATAGATAGATATACTGACAGATAAGGTGCAGAGACTGATAGACAGATATACTGACAGATAAGGTACAGAGATTGATAGACAGATATACTGACAGATAAGGTACAGAGACTGATAGACAGATATACTGACAGATAAGGTGCAGAGATTGATAGACAGATATACTGACAGATAAGATACAGAGATTGATAGACAGATATACTGACAGATAAGGTACAGAGACTGATAGACAGATATACTGACAGATAAGGTACAGAGACTGATAGACAGATATACTGACAGATAAGGTACAGAGATTGATAGACAGATATACTGACAGATAAGATACAGAGACTGATAGACAGATATACTGACAGATACGATACAGAGATTGATAGACTGATATACTGACAGATAAGGTACAGAGATTGATAGACAGATATACTGACAGATAAGGTACAGAGATTGATAGACAGATATACTGACAGATAAGGTACAGAGATTGATAGACAGATATACTGACAGATAAGGTACAGAGATTGATAGACAGATATACTGACAGATAAGGTACAGAGACTGATAGACAGTTATACTGACAGATAAGGTACAGAGATTGATAGACAGATATACTGACAGATAAGGTACAGAGACTGATAGACAGATATACTGACAGATAAGGTACAGAGACTGATAGACAGATATACTGACAGATAAGGTACAGAGATTGATAGAAAGATATACTGACAGATAAGGTACAGAGAGTGAAGCAGCACATCGGCAGAGATGGTGGCTGGGGAGATCATAAAATCTTTGAGGGGGCTGATCTTGGAGAGGGCCTGGGGGCGGACCACCACGGGTACTGTGGTGAAGCTCTGCCCTACCTTTTGAAGCAGCGCGCCATGCTCCACTGGGGATCTGCAGGCAGCATCAGCTCTGCGTGCTAAACACACACTGACCTCCGTAAGTGCTGCTCGCGCTCCCCGCACATAGTAGTTATCATGAAAATACAATGCTCTGCGTAATCACCAAGTGCAGGGGGTGCGCGCAGCACTGACTGAGGTCTGTGTGCGTTTAATACACACAGCTAAAGCTGCCTGCGGCTCCGCAATGAAGCACACTACTTTAAATAAAAGTGTGAGGAGAGATATTACATGGGGGTAGAGAGAACAGATATGGGGGTAGGAGGTGGAGAGACATACATGTGGTGTGAGGAGAGGAGTGAGAGAGACATGGGAAGCGAGTGAGACATACATGTGGTGTGAGGAGAGGAGCGAGAGAGACATGGGAAGCGAGTGAGACATACATGTGGTGTGAGGAGAGGAGCGAGCGAGACATGGGAAGCGAGTGAGACATACATGTGGTGTGAGGAGAGGAGTGAGAGAGACATGGGAAGCGAGTGAGACATACATGTGGTGTGAGGAGAGGAGAGGAGTGAGAGAGACATGGGAAGCGAGTGAGACATACATGTGGTGTGAGGAGAGGAGAGGAGTGAGAGAGACATGGGAAGCGAGTGAGACATACATGTGGTGTGAGGAGAGGAGCGAGAGAGACATGAGAAGCGAGTGAGACATACATGTGGTGTGAGGAGAGGAGAGGAGTGAGAGAGACATGGGAAGCGAGTGAGACATACATGTGGTGTGAGGAGAGGAGAGGAGTGAGAGAGACATGGGAAGCGAGTGAGACATACATGTGGTGTGAGGAGAGGAGCGAGAGAGACATGGGAAGCGAGTGAGACATACATGTGGTGTGAGGAGAGGAGCGAGAGAGACATGGGAAGCGAGTGAGACATACATGTGGTGTGAGGAGAGGAGCGAGAGAGACATGGAAAGCGAGTGAGACATACATGTGGTGTGAGGAGAGGATCGAGAGAGACATGGGAAGCGAGTGAGACATACATGTGGTGTGAGGAGAGGAGCGAGAGAGACATGGGAAGCGAGTGAGACATACATGTGGTGTGAGGAGAGGAGCGAGAGAGACATGGGAAGCGAGTGAGACATACATGTGGTGTGAGGAGAGGATCGAGAGAGACATGGGAAGCGAGTGAGACATTCATGTGGTGTGAGGAGAGGAGCGAGAGAGACATGGGAAGCGAGTGAGACATACATGTGGTGTGAGGAGAGGAGCGAGAGACATGGGAAGCGAGTGAGACATACATGTGGTGTGAGGAGAGGATCGAGAGAGACATGGGAAGCGAGTGAGACATTCATGTGGTGTGAGGAGAGGAGCGAGAGAGACATGGGAAGCGAGTGAGACATACATGTGGTGTGAGGAGAGGAGTGAGAGAGACATGGGAAGCGAGTGAGACATACATGTGGTGTGAGGAGAGGAGCGAGAGAGACATGGGAAGCGAGTGAGACATACATGGAGAGATAGGAGACAGACCGACATGATGGTACAGAGGGGGTGGTCCACACAAGGTGCTTGAACACCTGAGGCTGGTCCTGAGCGTGTCCACTATTGGTATGCTATAAAAGCTCACGTTAATTGAACACATCATTTTCCTGCCATCCTCTCTTTCATGTAATTCTGCCAACACAATTTATAGATCATTTGTATTCTGTACATTGACATTACATCGAGTATTCAGGTCCTTTTAGAGAGCGATGATGAAGTGTCAGCTGGGACAGAAGAAGGAGCCTGGGGTCGGACCCTGCAGCTCACAGCCTCTGTACGGTTTAGTTTAGAAGCAGTAAATAATAAGCAGGGGGTTGGGGGGGGGGGGGGGGGAGTGAATGTACATGGAGTTGCTGCTCCCCACACAATGCATCTATTAGCCTCTCCCAATCAGCTCTACATGTTTCATACAACGAGAGATTGAGCTGGAACTCATTATAGAAATGTGTAGTAATTATCTCCCAGCGGCCCCCCTCCGCAGCCCCTTCATCAAGTCAGCCAGATAAGGTGTCATTTCAAAGCTCCAGGTGAAGAAATGAATTTATAATTAGGATATTAATGGAAAACGAATGAAAGTGCGTTGGATCTGAGGAATAAGGCAGCCAGGGCTTATTCTAAAAAGTGAGCTGTTACAGGTCAAAGAGCGGTGCCTGGATGTCTAGAGCAGGCCAGCCAGATTATAGGGCTGATACATGAGTTATATAAAGGGACTCGATCACCTAAACATGGATTATATACATTGTGACTGGAGAAAATTAAAACATGTGAAATACGATCTATATATTGTGTTAGAAGAATTGCAGCAAAGGCGTCAAATAAAAGAAATCTATGTTTTAAATGTGTCACATGCTTATGACATCACCTTGTGGCCTGATATGCAAATGACACATTTCTCATGGATATAAGTATAGAGTATACTGCCAGCCTTGCATCAGGCTCTGCCTCAGCTCTGAGGCAGATACAACAGTAAGGCCATGATCATCTCGAGCATTTAGTTTGGAGAAAGAAGACGCTATTATTTATCCTTTCGAAAATAATAAAACAAGTGGTTATAAACGTGTAAATTACAGTCCCAGGTCAGAATAATACAGCCAAAGCTCTTAAACCAGGCTAAAAAATGTGCTTACTTGCTCAACAGACACATAAAACACATCCCACACTGTGTAGATATAGGTAACAGAACATATATATATATATAGTGCTTCTCTAGGAGCAGCCCAACGCATTCCTCTACCTTCCACAGGGAACCTCGCCAGGTTAGTTCAGGGAAGGAGAGAGAGGCGACCAGGATTTGTCCCTGTTCGATGCTGGGTTTTCGGAAGCTTGGGGGGCAACTTCATGGATCTGTTCAAGGTGAAAGGCATAGTTGTAACCTTTGCCTTAAAAAAATGGTTTAGTGTCCCTTGAAGCAGACAGGTTGTGTGTGGGTGACTGATTTGGCGGTCATAGTCTCTGCAGCCCTCTGGGCATCAGCAGGGGTGAGGGATACAGCTGTCCATGCTATACAGAGAGCCGCTGGATATAGTGCAATGGGATCAACATGTAGCCTGGACACAGAGCTCCCTCTACTGTAATCCTGAGACATAGCATAGAAACATGGAACCATTCGGTATATCTGGACTGCCCAATAATCTGAATACTTCCATTAGTCCCTGGCCTTATCTTATATCTAGGATAGCCTTATACCTATCCCATGCATGCTTAAACTCCTTCACTGTATTAACCTCTACCACTTCTACTGGAAGGCTATTCCATACATCCACTACCCTCTCACTAATGTAATACTTTCATTAGTCCCTGACCTTATCTTATATCTAGGATAGCCTTATACCTATCCCATGCATGCTTAAACTCCTTCACTGTATTAACCTCTACCACTTCTACTGGAAGACTATTCCATACATCCACTACCCTCTCACTAATGTAATACTTTCATTAGTCCCTGGCCTTATCTTATATCTAGGATTGCCTTATACCTATCCCATGCATGCTCCTTCACTGTATTAACCTCTACCACTTCTACTGGAAGACTATTCCATGCATCCACTACCCTCTCAGTAAAGTAATACTTTCATTAGTCCCTGGCCTTATCTTATATCTAGGATAGCCTTATACCTATCCCATGCATGCTTAAACTCCTTCACTGTATTAACCTCTACCACTTCTACTGGAAGACTATTCCATACATCCACTACCCTCTCAGTAAGTAATACTTTCATTAGTCCCTGGCCTTATCTTATATCTAGGATAGCCGTATACCTATCCCACACATGCTTAAACTCCTTCACTGTATTAACCTCTACCACTTCTACTGGAAGACTATTCCATACATCCACTACCCTCTCAGTAATGTAATACTCTCATTAGTCCCTGGCCTTATCTTATATCTAGGATAGCCTTATACCTATCCCACGCATGCTTAAACTCCTTCACTGTAATAACCTCTACCACTTCTACTGGAAGACTATTCCATACATCCACTACCCTCTCAGTAATGTAATACTTTCATTAGTCCCTGGCCTTATCTTATATCTAGGATAGCCTTATACCTATCCCAGGCATGCTTAAACTCCTTCACTGTATTAACCTCTACCACTTCTACTGGAAGACTATGCCATGCATCCACTACCCTCTCAGTAATGTAATCTTTTCATTAGTCCCTGACCTTATCTTATATCTAGGATAGCCTTATAACTATCCCATGCATGCTTAAACTCCTTCACTGTATTAACCTCTACCACTTCTATTGGAAGACTATTCCATACATCCACTACCCTCTCAGTAAAGTAATACTTTCATTAGTCCCTGGCCTTATCTTATATCTAGGATAGCCTTATACCTATCCCATGCATGCTTAAACTCCTTCACTGTATTAACCTCTACCACTTCTACTGGAAGACTATTCCATACATCCACTACCCTCTCAGTAAAGTAATACTTTCATTAGTCCCTGGCCTTATCTTATAGCTAGGATAGCCTTATATCTATCCCACGCATGCTTAAACTCCTTCACTGTATTAACCTCTACCACTTCTACTGGAAGACTATTCCATGCATCCACTACCCTCTCAGTAAAGTAATACTTTCATTAGTCCCTGGCCTTATCTTATATCTAGGATAGCCTTATACCTATCCCATGCATGCTTAAACTCCTTCACTGTATTAACCTCTACCACTTCTACTGGAAGACTATTCCATACATCCACTACCCTCTCACTAATGTAATACTTTCATTAGTCCCTGGCCTTATCTTATATCTAGGATTGCCTTATACCTATCCCATGCATGCTCCTTCACTGTATTAACCTCTACCACTTCTACTGGAAGACTATTCCATGCATCCACTACCCTCTCAGTAAAGTAATACTTTCATTAGTCCCTGGCCTTATCTTATATCTAGGATAGCCTTATACCTATCCCATGCATGCTTAAACTCCTTCACTGTATTAACCTCTACCACTTCTACTGGAAGACTATTCCATACATCCACTACCCTCTCAGTAAGTAATACTTTCATTAGTCCCTGGCCTTATCTTATATCTAGGATAGCCGTATACCTATCCCACACATGCTTAAACTCCTTCACTGTATTAACCTCTACCACTTCTACTGGAAGACTATTCCATACATCCACTACCCTCTCAGTAATGTAATACTCTCATTAGTCCCTGGCCTTATCTTATATCTAGGATAGCCTTATACCTATCCCACGCATGCTTAAACTCCTTCACTGTAATAACCTCTACCACTTCTACTGGAAGACTATTCCATACATCCACTACCCTCTCAGTAACGTAATACTTTCATTAGTCCCTGGCCTTATCTTATATCTAGGATAGCCTTATACCTATCCCAGGCATGCTTAAACTCCTTCACTGTATTAACCTCTACCACTTCTACTGGAAGATTATTCCATGCATCCACTACCCTCTCAGTAATGTAATCTTTTCATTAGTCCCTGACCTTATCTTATATCTAGGATAGCCTTATACCTATCCCATGCATGCTTAAACTCCTTCACTGTATTAACCTCTACCACTTCTACTGGAAGACTATTCCATAAATCCACTACCCTCTCAGTAAAGTAATACTTTCATTAGTCCCTGGCCTTATCTTATAGCTAGGATTGCCTTATTTCTATCCCACGCATGCTTAAACTCCTTCACTGTATTAACCTCTACCACTTCTACTGGAAGACTATTCCATGCATCCACTACCCTCTCAGTAAAGTAATACTTTCATTAGTCCCTGGTGGAGTTGAGCCGACACCTGGATAATCGGGTTCAACAGGTTCGGCTGAACTTCGGAAAAAAGTCCGGGTTCGGGCTCGAATTTGACCCCGAACCTGAACCCCATTGAAGTCAATGGGGACACGAACTTTTGGGCACTAAAATGCCTCTAAAAAAGTCCTTGAAAGGGCTAGAGGGCTGCAAAAGGAATTAAAATGTGGGTAAGTGTAGGACAAGTGCCCTGCAAACAAATATAGATAGGGAAATAACTTCAAAAAACATAAAATACATACAAATTAAAAGTACTGTACTATTTAGCACCCAAAACTATTATAACTTTTCAAAGTGGGCTGTAAGCACAGTATTTGATTCTATTTGGTTCTATTTGACTCTCAGATGTAATACATGTAATGCTATTGCTATTCTATAAAAAGAAAGTCTATAAACAGAATGTCTTTCGTTTTATAGACTTTCGGCTTATGGAATACATGTAATACTATTGGCTTTCTATAAACCGAACTAGAGTCCTCATTCATAAGAAATTCTTATGAATGGGGACTCTAGTTCGGCGGTCATACATATATTACACAGGAGTCTGTACAGAGCAGACATATAATAATACCAGCTGAATGATAACTATACTTGCAGTGTGTGCATACATATATTAGACAGGAGTCTGTACAGAGCAGACATATAATAATACCAGGTGAGTGATAACTATACTTGCAGTGTGTGCATACATATATTACACAGGAGCCTGTACAGAGCAGACATGTAATAATACCAGGTGAATGATAACTATACTTGCAGTGTGTGCATACACATATTACACAGGAGCCTGTACAGAGCAGACATATAATAATACCAGCTGAATGATAACTATACTTGCAGTGTGTGCATACACATATTACACAGGAGCCTGTACAGAGCACACATATAATAATACCAGCTGAATGATACCTATATTTGCAGTGCGTGCATACATATATTACCCAGGAGTCTGTACAGAGCAGACATAAAATAATACAAGGTCAATGATAACTATACTTGCAGTGTGTGCATACATATATTACCCAGGAGTCTGTACAGAGCAGACATATAATAATACCAGGTCAATGAAAACTATACTTGCAGTGTGTGCATACATATATTACACAGGAGCCTGTACAGAGCAGACATATAATAATACCAGGTGAATGATAACTATACTTGCATTGTGTGCATACATATATTACACAGGAGTCTGTACAGAGCAGACATATAATAATACCAGGTGAATGATAACTATACTTGCAGTGTGTGCATACATATATTACCCAGGAGTCTGTACAGAGCAGACATATAATAATACCAGGTCAATGAAAACTATACTTGCAGTGTGTGCATACATATATTACACAGGAGCCTGTACAGAGCAGACATATAATAATACCAGGTGAATGATAACTATACTTGCATTGTGTGCATACATATATTACACAGGAGTCTGTACAGAGCAGACATATAATAATACCAGGTGAATGATAACTATACTTGCAATGTGTGCATACATATATTACACAGGAGTCTGTACAGAGCAGACATGTAATAATACCAGGTGAATGATAACTATACTTGCAGTGTGTGCATACATATATTACACAGGAGCCTGTACAGAGCAGACATATCATAATACCAGGTGAATGATAACTATACTTGCAGTGTGTGCATACACATATTACACAGGAGCCTGTACAGAGCAGACATATAATAATACCAGCTGAATGATAACTATACTTGCAGTGTGTGCATACACATATTACACAGGAGCCTGTACAGAGCACACATATAATAATACCAGCTGAATGATACCTATATTTGCAGTGCGTGCATACATATATTACCCAGGAGTCTGTACAGAGCAGACATAAAATAATACCAGGTCAATGATAACTATACTTGCAGTGTGTGCATACATATATTACCCAGGAGTCTGTACAGAGCAGACATATAATAATACCAGGTCAATGAAAACTATACTTGCAGTGTGTGCATACATATATTACACAGGAGCCTGTACAGAGCAGACATAAAATAATACAAGGTCAATGATAACTATACTTGCAGTGTGTGCATACATATATTACCCAGGAGTCTGTACAGAGCAGACATATAATAATACCAGGTCAATGAAAACTATACTTGCAGTGTGTGCATACATATATTACACAGGAGCCTGTACAGAGCAGACATATAATAATACCAGGTGAATGATAACTATACTTGCATTGTGTGCATACATATATTACACAGGAGTCTGTACAGAGCAGACATATAATAATACCAGGTGAATGATAACTATACTTGCAGTGTGTGCATACATATATTACACAGGAGTCTGTACAGAGCAGACATATAATAATACCAGGTCAATGAAAACTATACTTGCAGTGTGTGCATACATATATTACACAGGAGCCTGTACAGAGCAGACATAAAATAATACAAGGTCAATGATAACTATACTTGCAGTGTGTGCATACATATATTACCCAGGAGTCTGTACAGAGCAGACATATAATAATACCAGGTCAATGAAAACTATACTTGCAGTGTGTGCATACATATATTACACTGGAGCCTGTACAGAGCAGACATATAATAATACCAGGTGAATGATAACTATACTTGCATTGTGTGCATACATATATTACACAGGAGTCTGTACAGAGCAGACATATAATAATACCAGGTGAATGATAACTATACTTGCAATGTGTGCATACATATATTACACAGGAGTCTGTACAGAGCAGACATGTAATAATACCAGGTGAATGATAACTATACTTGCAGTGTGTGCATACATATATTACACAGGAGCCTGTACAGAGCAGACATATCATAATACCAGGTGAATGATAACTATACTTGCAGTGTGTGCATACATATATTACACAGGAGCCTGTACAGAGCAGACATATCATAATACCAGGTGAATGATAACTATACTTGCAGTGTGTGCATACATATATTAGACAGGAGTCTGTACAGAGCAGACATGTAATAATACCAGGTGAATGATAACTATACTTGCAGTGTGTGCATACATATATTACACAGGAGCCTGTACAGAGCAGACATATAATAATACCAGGTGAATGATAACTATACTTACAATGTGTGCATACATATATTACACAGGAGTCAGTACAGAGCAGACATATAATAATACCAGGTAAATTATAACTATACTTGCAGTGTGTGCATACATATATTACACAGGAGTCTGTACAGAGCAGACATATAATAATACCAGGTGAGTGATAACTATACTTGCAGTGTGTGCATACATATATTATACAGGAGTCTGTACAGAGCAGACATATAATAATACCAGGTGAATGATAACTGTACTTGCAATGTGTGCATACATATATTACACAGGAGTCTGTACAGAGCAGACATATAATAATACCAGGTGAATGATAACTATACTTGCAATGTGTGCATACATATATTACACAGGAGTCTGTACAGAGCAGACATATAATAATACCAGGTGAATGATAACTATACTTGCAGTGTGTGCATACATATATTACACAGGACCCTGTACAGAGCAGACATATAATAATACCAGGTGAATGATAACTATACTTGTAGTGTGTGCATACATATATTACACAGGAGTCTGTACAGAGCAGACATATAATAATACCAGGTGAATGATAACTATACTTGCAATGTGTGCATACATATATTACCCAGGAGTCTGTACAGAGCAGACATATAATAATACCAGGTGAATGATAACTATACTTGCAGTGTGTGCATACATATATTACACAGGAGTCTGTACAGAGCAGACATATAATAATACCAGGTGAATGATAACTATACTTGCAGTGTGTGCATACATATATTACACAGGACCCTGTACAGAGCAGACATATAATAATACCAGGTGAATGATAACTATACTTGTAGTGTGTGCATACATATATTACACAGGACCCTGTACAGAGCAGACATATAATAATACCAGGTGAATGATAACTATACTTGTAGTGTGTGCATACATATATTACACAGGAGTCTGTACAGAGCACACATATAATAATACCAGGAGCCTATAAAGAGCAGACATCTAGAGATTGGTATGTTTATAGGATCATCCAGTTTTAGGTTATAGATGCCCCTCAAAAATAGCTTACCATACAGCTGTATGCATGGAATGAGAAGTAGGAGGAGCTAAGAACTATTCAGGTTTAATAACAAGAAAATGGTAGCCATTCAGAGAATGTAGCTGTTTATGTGACAAGGAATAAAACGGTGGAAACATTTTCTTTTTTTTTTTATGAGATTTTAAAATTTGCTGAATGTATGTATTAATGTGCTATCTCTTTTTTCCAGGCCCTCCTGCAAGTTGCCAAAAACCTCTTCACCCATTTAGGTAAGTCTCTTGTTTTTCTCCATAGGTCACTGCTATGCAGGGGTGATGGCTGAAGATATATACTGCGGGGCTCTTTAAAACTCCCCTTATCCCGTAGTCTCACCTCTTATTCTGAGGCATTTCAAGTTTTATTGTTATTCTTATATGTATGTTCTTTATTAATATAACTATTATCTATCATTATTGTTCATGAATTGAGATAACCGTTATATACGTTACGCCTCACTGATTGCCGCACTCCATTTGTTTGGCGCTATGAGAATTTGTATTATAATCATCGTGTTCCTGGTTTCGATAAGCTGCCATCTTTGAGGACTGATACCCGTTTCTATTGTAACCTTTTCTCCCAGCCACGGTCCAGTGAATGCGTCCGTTACATGTTACACGGCTTGCGTGTGGGTGAGGATTATGTGATATTAGTGTAACATTTCTCCACTTGTATCAATTGGAAATGGATCACATTTAGCTCTCTCAGGTGTGCAATTGGGTGATTATTTAGACTGGATTGCTATGGTGTTTGTGGTTTTGCTGATCTACTTAAGGATTTTGCTCCCACTCTGTTCATGATGTGATTGTGGGATTTTATTTGGACTTTTATAAAACCTATCTCATTCCACCACCTGTGTTTGGACATCTATATTTTTTATTTATTTATTTAGAAAGTGTTTTACCAGGAAGAATACATTGAGATTTCTCTCGTTTTCAAGTATGTCCTGGGGACCCAGTGCAGAATGGAGTTACACATTTAACAGTAGACTCAAAAATAAATACATACATATATTAAACAAGTTGGAAGGAGAACATACGGAATCCATGCTACATGATCAGTTTTCTAAAGTTGAAAATTGGATAGCAATTAGCTAACAACAAATTATTCCTCAATGCTGAAAAAACTGTGTCCATGTTGTTTGGGACAAATGCCAAACTACTGAAATTAAACAATCCTCAATTAACCATCAAGACCAAATCCAGTTATAACCTGACCCAGGTAAATTCATATAAGTATCTTGGCATGTGGCTAGATCCAAACCTATCTTTTGGTCTCCATATTGATAAGCTCATGTCAAAGCTATATCCTAGGATGGGCTTGCTATATAGAAACAAATCTAACCTAGATTCCACGGTAAGGAAATGTATTGTGCAGCAAATGTTAATGCTGATCTTAGATTATGGAGATGTTGTGTATGATTCTGCCCCTCAGACCCATCTCGGTAAACTCAACACTCTGTACAATACATTGTGATATTTAAATATTAATGGTAAGAGAAGTGTTTATAGTTATGCAATGGATAGCCACATATATACTAATAGAAACTTTGCTATACTTCTGTAGGGTCTGATGGGAGCTATGCTGTGTCATTGTCTGTATCGGGCTAACTATATACCCACTGGAGTTCTATATTATCACCAAGGTTGTCTGGCCAGCTAGTTGCGTATTGGAGATATTACCAATAATTAATTGTCTTGTTATTTATGTACCTGATTTAAGAGAGAGGGGGGATTTCATGCCTTGGGCACCAAAGGAATTGGCTACAGCTCTGTGGGGGGGTTTAGCCAAATCCATCTTAGATCGCTTCCAAAATGGGCCTTAGGCACACAGAAAAGTCAGTTACCCAACTGATGTACGACATGAACGATCTGTTTCTTCCAAAGATGGCGCGAGTTGACAAATCTTCTCCACACCATTTATTTCTGTAATGTTGTCATTTGCTTGCGTCTTGTTCTGTGGTGATATTGCACTGTAATTAAGGTCAGCCTGGCTGGTTCCTTGGCTCACTGCTTATTACATTGTACATTTGTTGTGATCTGTTATCATAATTAATATTCGGGGAGAGAGTCGCAGCGGAAGATGAGAATCCATCGCAGATACGAAGTTAGATGTATGACAGGGGCCCATTCATCAGTGCTCCTTTTACCGGGCAGACAACTGGTCACCGGGGAGATATCTGCCGAGGGAATGTTATGGCGGCAAAACTCTCCATCAGCGCATTGAACGCAGCCTGTCAGTGCGACATTTTAATAACCTTTCGGAAATGATTACATTTCAATTTGTGGCAAATGAGTACAATATTTGCCATTTCTACATGTTTAACGAAGACCCTCGGTAACAAATCGACCGGTAGGAGAAGGGGGAGAGGTGGGCTGGATCATACTGAGATGATTATCCATATTTGCAAAGCGCCATAATACATTGAGAGTCTTGCTTGGTGCAGTGAGCTGCAGGGCAGACAGTTTGCTAAACTAAGTGTATGTAGTTAAAGGACCACTATGACTTTGACTTTAAAATGACTTAAAAAAAACTTATTTTTGTTTAATTGAAAGATTTCATAAATTGTAGGCAGTTTAAATAGAAAATCTATAATTAAAGAACCATATTAAGCCTTCTTTGCTCTGTATAGCTCTATCAGGGCGGACATGTTTAGAATCTTTGCTCTGTATAGTTCTATCAGGGGGCAGACATGTTGTTTAGAATATTTGTTCTATATAGTTCTATCAGGGGGCGGACATGTTGTTTAGAATATTTGTTCTATATAGTTCTATCAGGGGGCGGACATGTTGTTTAGAATCTTTGCTCTGTATAGCTCTATCAGTTGGTGGACATGTTGTTTAGAATCTTTGCTTTGTATAGCTCTATCAGGGGGCAGACATGTTGTTTAGAATCTTTGCTTTGTATAGCTCTATCAGGGGGCAGACATGTTGTTTAGAATCTTTGCTCTGTATAGCTCTATCAGTTGGTGGACATGTTGTTTAGAATCTTTGCTTTGTATAGCTCTATCAGGGGGCAGACATGTTGTTTAGAATCTTTGCTTTGTATAGCTCTATCAGGGGGCGGACATGTTGTTTAGAATCTTTGCTCTGTATAGCTCTATCAGTTGGTGGACATGTTGTTTAGAATCTTTGCTTTGTATAGCTCTATCAGGGGGCAGACATGTTGTTTAGAATCTTTGCTTTGTATAGCTCTATCAGGGGGCGGACATGTTGTTTAGAATCTTGGGTAGATTTAAGAAAACTTTTTCCTATTCTTGTTTACCGCTGTTGCTCCAAAAGATTATAGGGCTGTAACCCTAAATCTAGATTTGGGGGGCTGTAACAGCAGAGTGGGTGATATTTTTCTAGGAGGTCACATTGAAGTATGTGTCCTGTATCTACCGTTTCAGATTCAGTCAACATCACTTGACTCTATTTAAACACATTCCTGAACTGATAGAGTCTCTCCCGCTAGATGACTCTCCCGCTAGATGACTCTCCCACTAGATGACTCTCCCGCAAGATGACTTTCCCACTAGATGACTCTCCCGCTAGATGACTCTCCCGCTAGCTGAGTCAGTCTATGATTAAGCCTCACGGGCGAAACGCGTGAGACTTCGCTTGATCCTGTACCTGTATTTTTACTTTTGGACAATAAAATTTGGAAGATTTTAACATTAAGTCTACCTATTCTGCTACGATTATTGGCACTGGGGGAGGTGCACCGATTGCTCCATTTTTCTCTGTTTCTTACATTGTACTAGGCTGGGAACGCCGTACGTTTGCTGCACTCACCTGTGCGTGGTCTGCGGAATTCACTACATCGGGGTTGGAGCTGCCTGTTCCTGTGGCATTATCCATTGATCTCCCGCTAGATGACTCTCCCTTCAGCTAGATGACTCTCCCTTCAGCTAGATGACTCTCCCTTCAGCTAGATGACTCTCCCTTCAGCTAGATGACTCTCCCTTCAGCTAGATGACTCTCCCGCTAGATGACTCTCCCTTCAGCTAGATGACTCTCCCTTCAGCTAGATGACTCTCCCGCTAGATGACTCTCCCTTCAGCTAGATGACTCTCCCTTCAGCTAGATGACTCTCCCTTCAGCTAGATGACTCTCCCTTCAGCTAGATGACTCTCCCTTCAGCTAGATGACTCTCCCGCTAGATGACTCTCCCACTAGATGACTCTTCCTTCAGCTAGATGACTCTCCCACTAGATGACTCTCCCACTAGATGACTCTCCCACTAGATTACTCTTCCACTAGATGATTCTCCCTTCAGCTAGATGACTCTCCCACTAGATGACTCTCCCTTCAGCTAGATGACTCTCCCGCTAGATGACTCTCCCTTCAGCTAGATGACTCTCCCGCTAGATGACTCTCCCACTAGATTACTCTCCCACTAGATGACTCTCCCTTCAGCTAGATGACTCTCCCACTAGATGACTCTCCCTTCAGCTAGATGACTCTCCCTTCAGCTAGATGACTCTCCCGCTAGATGACTCTCCCACTAGATGACTCTTCCTTCAGCTAGATGACTCTCCCACTAGATGACTCTTCCTTCAGCTAGATGACTCTCCCACTAGATGACTCTCCCACTAGATGACTCTCCCACTAGATTACTCTTCCACTAGATGATTCTCCCTTCAGCTAGATGACTCTCCCACTAGATGACTCTCCCTTCAGCTAGATGACTCTCCCGCTAGATGACTCTCCCTTCAGCTAGATGACTCTCCCGCTAGATGACTCTCCCACTAGATTACTCTCCCACTAGATGACTCTCCCTTCAGCTAGATGACTCTCCCACTAGATGACTCTCCCTTCAGCTAGATGACTCTCCCTTCAGCTAGATGACTCTCCTTTCAGCTAGATGACTCTCCCTTCAGCTAGATGACTCTCCTTTCAGCTAGATGACTCTCCCTTCAGCTAGATGACTCTCCCTCCCACTAGATGACTATCCCGCTAGCTGCCCTTTCTTGTAGTAAAATTGGCCAGAGCTGGCTGCCAGCCATTCCAGTATCGTAAAAAATCTCATCTCAGGTATTGTTTGACTCGTAGGTCAACAGCAAATTCATCTGCAGAGTCCCACGGGTAATATACCCAGAACATCATTTTCTAAATGACTTTTACTACACTGTGCTGATAATTAGAGGCCGGGTCACAGGGGAGGGGGGGTTGGAGAACGTGGGGGGAGGGGGGTCTGCTAGCAGATGGTCGTTCTACTACAAATATTTCTTCTGCAAACAGTTTAATCTACAGCCAGTCAGAGGGGTGCAAGTCTTACACCAAAGCTTGTTGGAACATAAGAAAATAATAAAGTATTCTAAAGGCAATCGCAAACACTCCAGGCTTGCTGAATGTCATGGGAGTTGATGTGAAGCCGGATGTTCACTTCTGTATTACAGACACTGTGTCACCTAATCAGTATTTATAGAGAATGCGACCCCTGCAGCAGGGTAAAACCACATCTTCTGGGGTCTGTGACGGACAATTTAATGGTGGTCTCTGGACCTTCACAGACTTTACTGCGGGGTCACTGTACAGACACTTTGCATGTCCCTTAAAATACCCAGAAGAATATATATCCGCATTTCAATCCACAAGGTGATTCTGCCCCCCAAACTATGTTGCCACGGTGAATTAAGAGCATATGGCGGAGTATCTTATCCGTGTGTTCATTGCACCCCAAATGTATAGATTACTACAATTTAATGATGGTCTTTGGACCAAGACATATTGCTTGTCCTGTGAGGAAGCTGACACTGGCGAAACGCGTTAGGAATTCTGATACAAAACTAAACAGTCCAGTTAGGAAATTAGAATCTGTACATCGTTTTGGACTCTGAACCATTTTTTTAATTTGTAACTTATTGTTCCTTAAATAACAATTTTTGTACGAAGACATTGTATTGATATCTTTTGGGGATTATCCATTGTCGAAGTTAATTTGCATATAGTGCCATAGGTCCTACACAGGACCTGTACAAAATTAGCGGAGCATCCTTCTACTGGGAAAAAGCAGTACTTACCAAACGAGTAACACTAGAGTAGCCTATTAAGGTATAGTCCACAGTATAGAGTGCTAACATAAAACTGCCCCCCTACTAAGGTGTTTGTAGAATAAAGACCTATGGTTTATTGTAAGAATATAACCCATAAGTCGGTCTGTTGATACTGAGACTTTTTTTTTACTATATTTAACAAATATAACAGAGCTTCTTATCCAAAATTAACTGACCCATAATGAGCACAGCTGCAAAAGCAGAGTACACGGATCTAGGTTTATCAAAAAATAATGACAAGAGAAACCTATTGGGCTTACGGTGTAAAGAATTATAGTGTTGGACTGACACCTACTGGATAAAGATAGTAACTAGTAAACTTGTCTATTAGTACCGGTCATAACCAATTACCCAAACACAATTAACACACTTGTATAATGCAGGAAATCTAAAGGAATATAAAAAAAAAATCATTCCTGCTGGAATTTGTGTGCAAAGATCCCAAAAATATATGCTTTAAATCTGTATGCACCGTTCAGTAATGGTTTTATAATAGCTTTAAAGAGGTGTTTCCTCCTGTACAGATGATAAAGTGTTGAGTGGCCGTAGAGGAAGACTTTCTGTGTATTATATCTCACGGACGTTCTCTAATTCTCTCTAGTGGTGCAGCCTATAGATTGCACTCTTTACATTCAGTGAGGTATAATACATAATGAGTAGCACCGTTTGCATACTCTTTCAAGGTGGATCAGAGTAGAGTAACTGGGGAAGTCAGTTCTTTATTGACTCTGACATATTATAACATAATCTGAACATATGCACACAAAAAAAAAAAAGGTTTTCCGAGCCCCAAACTCTCATCTGAAATTGACTTTTAATGATAAACTTGGGGCTCTGTCCATTGGAACACAGGAGTGATGCTGCTGATAATGGGCCTCTGTCCATTGGAACACAGGAGTGATGCTTCTGATAATGGGCCTCTGTCCATTGGAACACGGAGTGATGCTGCTGATAATGGGGCTCTGTCCATTGGAACACAGGAGTGATGCTGCTGATAATGGGCCTCTGTCCATTGGAACACAGGAGTGATGCTGCTGAAAATGGGACTATGTCCATTGGAACACAGGAGTGATGCTGCTGATAATGGGGCTCTGTCCATTGGAACACAGGAGTGATGCTGCTGATAATGGCTCTCTGTCACCTATGTTTATATTCCATTAAAAATCAGCCGTTTCCAGCTACAATAGTCATTTAAAACAATAACATTTTCTACACTGTATTTCTGATTTCTTTCTAAAACATTTCTAAGTGATCACAAACTTTTGAAAGGTATTGTGTATACAGTATATCCATAGGCTGAATGGTCAGTATACACTGTGTATAACTATATATATATACACACTGCCCCTAATTTTATTAAAAACAACAAAAATATAGTTTATTTAAGTTACTTTTATTAAATATAAAACAAATACATGTTATTAGAACAAACAAAAATAACCCTTTGTTATTAGTACACAAATTACTTATTAAATTAGTAATTACTTATTAAATATTACATGTTAGTGAATACAACATAATGTACTTTTATTATATAAACTTTTATCAAATACAATAAAATATTATTTTTAACTACAACAAAAAACATTTTCTTAAAATGCAAGACACTCTACTTAATATTACAGAAATAACTCGTATTGAATACAAAAACCAAATCCTTAACAATAGAGCCACTCTAAACAGCATCATAGACTTCTGTCAACTTTATCCCAACAAATGCCATATTACAGTAAATATTAAAAATGCTCACAATAAACATGTCTTTCTAAATGGGAGGATTTCAAATAAATGTTTTATTTTTTGGAATTCCATTTGGATCGGTTTTCTTTTAGTAGAGTTGTTAAATATTCCTTGCCCCATAGACCCCCCCCCCAATACCCCATTATCTTTTTAATTTGACTTTGTATTTATTAATATGAAATCATTGTAATTAAAAGAGAGAAGGGGAAAAAAAACAATGAAATGGATAGTAAACAATGTTTATCAAAGCCACGTATCCAGCAACCAATCAGAAGTCTGCCCTAAACATGTATGGGGATACACAGTGCCATAGAACCCAACATTTCTAATGGTGAAAGAGGGACACTTTTCTTTTTGGGGGATTGGCTGAGGCTGTGGGCGAGGTATTTTTAGGGGACTTTATGGATATTAGAGTGCTAGTTAGGCAGTTTGGTAAGTCGATAAGAATAATGATTTTTATTTTTACAAATACTGATATATATAAATATATTTACTGGATTACAGGAACGATACTGGTGGGGGGGATTAGACAGACTTGTCTATGCTGATGGTCCTGTATTACAGTTTCAGTGGAGATTATTTTAATATCTAATCTGAACAAACAGTCACTGAGAGGGGCTTCACATCATCCCCCTTTTTTCTGATCAGTGGTTCATCTTCTTCCACTTTCCCATTTTTAAAGGAAATAAATCCGTCTCCATCTGCCCTGTATCAGCACACAGCATTGTAGCGGATTCTTATCTTCCGTTTCTGTATCACATCAGGCACCATTCCCTCCCTGTATATCCTCCAAATTAGAGGGGGGGGGGCAGAGAAGACGTTCTACAGAGAAGACTCTCTCGTCGCAGTATTTGATTTCTGTAGCGGAATAGAGGCAAAATAATTGTGCAAATGTGTGAACATGAACAGAAATGCTTTGCATATACAAAAAAAATAATCATATTTTGTTACGCATCATGTTTGTGGGTTTGATTTTTTTTTTTTTTATATCTCTATTAAACTTGACTATACATTTTTATAGCCTATAACATGTAGAGTTCCTGCCATTTCTTAATTTTTTAACATGTCATTTAAGCTCTGAGGGCATCAGAAACTTGAACCACAAACAGTAATGAGATGGCGCCATACGCTAAGGTTTCTCCTCTAGAACCTGTTTAACCTGTAGGGTTCCAGGTTCATAAACTCTGTCTTTCATCTCCCTGAGGTCGATAAAATGAATACCATTAAGTCAGGTAATATAACATAATAACCCAAAAGAGCGCAACAAAAGTGTATAATAATCATTATTGAGTGCTCTGCAAAGAGTGAGTGGAACTCCTATAACTATTTCGATTAATAACACCATGATGCAGAAAGCACTATGTCTGCCATTATTTTCTATTTTGTTACATTTGCTGACTAAGTAAAACATTTACAAGAATCTAAGTATATTTTTCTATACCACAGTGGTGACTCCACTCAGTGGCGTCCCGAGGTGGGTGAGGGGGGTGCGGACCGCACCGGGTGACACCAACCATAGTGACGCCTCTGACGCCTCCACTAATCATTATTTTACACATTTATTGTGCACCTTTTGGTTCTTATTTTATATTTCAAGTCAGCTGCAGACATTCTCCTATTGTTTTATACAGTGGACGATAATTCTCTGTATTGAGTTGGATAATCGTTACTTCCGCTGGGTGGAAGTTGCTTTGTTAGTATTAATTTCACTGTAACATATCTCACGCTGGTATAACACATTATTAACCTTGTCTCCAGTTGGTAAGATTCTCCCTTTCAGCCGCATTGTCGCTATTTTGGAATAAAGTTTGAAATTCCCAATGTAGTTCCCTGCATTTCTCTCTGTATTGTGTGTCAACCATTCATTGGTTGATAAATCTCGTGAAACGCGTAAGGAGTCCAGGTCCTTCTCCAGGTTTAACTGAACACTACCAACTTCTCCTACATTCTTTTTGCCCCACTGAGACCCATAACTCGGGACTTGTCTGGAAGTTCGGTGATCCGGCACTTTAATGGCCCCCATGCTGTATGTCTTTGCAGATGACGTGTCGGTTCTTCTCCAAGAAATCATTACAGAGGCCAGAAACCTCAGCAATGCGGAAATGTGAGTTTACACTGGCGCTTAGTAATCTGACAAATGTATTAGTGTCATCGTGGTAAGACCTATTGTCCTCGGCTTCAACAAGCTGATCATCCTACTCTGGTAAATGTTCATTTACTGTCGTGCGTATGGGTTTGGACACAGTATTCTGTGTTTCGGGTTAAATCTCTGCGATATTGGGCTGGGTTTAATGAAGCTGGGCTGTGATGTTGTCCTATTGACCAGTCCATTGACCGATACCAAAAGCCTTTGGGGCTTTATCACATGTTATCTCTTTCTCCCAGTGTCAGCATTGCTGCTGGAAGATTTGCACTGGTTGGGTCTCTTTAGATTACTCTGTGTATTTCCTGTAAAATGTCCTTCATATTGATCCACACAGTTCCAAGCATCAAACCCCCCGCGAAATGCCTTTAGTTTCCACCTGTATCAGTTTCCGCCGGTCGAGGGTCTCTCTTAGCTCTGTGGGTTAAACACCCGGGTGTTTTTTATTATCTCTCTGTATCTTGCCTGTTTCATTGCCTTTCAAGCCGAGCATGGCCAGTGGGGTCACCTTGGGGGTGCCCTCTGTCTATTCCCAGCTGTGACTTGTGTTGTGTCTATCGCCCGACAGATGTTCGGTGTTCCTGTTGGAGAGACACAGCCACGAGTTAGTAGCCAAAGTGTTTGATGGTGGAGTCGTGGATGATGATGTGAGTGTACAGGCCAATTTCTCCATTATGGCCATTAGAAAACATGTAGGCGACATATATATCCTGTCCCAACGCATTCTGTAATTAGCCATCCTGACACTATTTCAGATGTTCAACTATTCTAGAGCTAGAACATATCTGTCAGTGGATCAAATCCCAGGACATTTTTGAACTGGTACCTCTGACAGTGGATCAGACCCCAATACATTCTAGAACTGGTACCTCTGACAGTGGATGAGACCCCAATACATTCTAGAACTGGTACCTCTGACAGTGGATCAGACCCCAATACATTCTAGAACTGGTACCTCTGACAGTGGATCAGACCCCAATACATTCTAGAACTGGTACCTCTGACAGTGGATCAGACCCCAATATATTCTAGAACTGGTACCTCTGACAGTGGATCAGACCCCAATACATTCTAGAACTGGTACCTCTGACAGTGGATCAGACCCCAATACATTCTAGAACTGGTACCTCTGACAGTGGATCAGACCCCAATACATTCTAGAACTGGTACCTCTGACAGTGGATCAGACCCCAATACATTCTAGAACTGGTACCTCTGACAGTGGATCAGACCCCAATACATTCTAGAACTGGTACCTCTGAGAGTGGATCAGACCCCAATACATTCTAGAACTGGTACCTCTGACAGTGGATCAGACCCCAATACATTCTAGAACTGGTACCTCTGACAGTGGATCAGACCCCAATACATTCTAGAACTGGTACCTCTGACAGTGGATCAGACCCCAATACATTCTAGAACTGGTACCTCTGACTGTGGGTCAGACCCCAATACATTCTAGAACTGGTACCTCTGACAGTGGATCAGACCCCAATACATTCTAGAACTGGTACCTCTGACAGTGGATCAGACCCCAATACATTCTAGAACTGGTACCTCTGACAGTGGATCAGACCCCAATACATTCTAGAACTGGTAGCTCTGACAGTGGATCAGACCCCAATACATTCTAGAACTAGTACCTCTGACAGTGGATGAGACCCCAATACATTCTAGAACTGGTACCTCTGACAGTGGATGAGACCCCAATACATTCTAGAACTGGTACCTCTGACAGTGGATCAGACCCCCAATACATTCTAGAACTGGTACCTCTGACAGTGGATCAGACCCAAATACATTCTAGAACTAGTACCTGTGACAGTGGGTCAGACCCCAATACATTCTAGAACTGGTACCTCTGACGGTCGGTGGATCAGACCCCAATACATTCTAGAACTGGTACCTCTGACAGTGGATCAGACCCCAATACATTCTAGAACTGGTACCTCTGACAGTGGATCAGACCCCAATACATTCTAGAACTGGTACCTCTGAGAGTGGATCAGACCCCAATACATTCTAGAACTGGTACCTCTGACAGTGGATCAGACCCCAATACATTCTAGAACTGGTACCTCTGACAGTGGATCAGACCCCAATACATTCTAGAACTGGTACCTCTGACAGTGGATCAGACCCCAATACATTCTAGAACTGGTACCTCTGACAGTGGATCAGACCCCAACCTATCTGACAGATCCAATATATTCCATATCTATCCAAGCTCCTGGATGCATCTCCTGTGACTGAGTCTGTGATAATCAGGTTTTTCCTTTTAAAGAGCTATGAGATCAGGATCCCGGCTGATCAAGGCATCGCTGGACACGTGGCCACCACGGGACAGATCTTGAACATTAAAGATGCCTATTCACATCCCCTGTTCTACCGGGGCGTGGACGACAGCACAGGATTCAGAACCCGCAATATACTGTGTTTCCCCATTAAAAATGAGAGTAACGGTGAGTCTGACGTGGGGGGCTGGGGGTGGAGGGGGGCTGTGGGGGGATGGGGGTGGAGGGCTAACTATGCCTGCCCAGGTATCAGTCTGTGTAACTTAATGAAAGAGGGAATTCCAGGCCACTGAGAAGGGAATCTCAAACTTAAGGCCAAAGTAGCTGATTTGGAAACATTCTCCCATTCAGATATTCACCTTAATTTTGTAATTCACTTGCCAATTCCCTGCAATTCCCTAGTTCATGAATAAAGCCTGAGGAGTAACCCACTGTCATTTTAATATTGTTTTTACCATGAATTTAGAGAATAAAGAAAAACTCCCAAACTTGATCTATACATTCTGCCAGAGAAATTCCAGGCAAATCCATAAATTAAGAGACATGTGTTTTCCATGTGACTGTGGCTTTATCTCTGTTTGTGACATCACCGTGTGGCCCAACCATCGGGTGATGTCATAAACAGGAGACACATGTATCTGTATCTATGTGATCCTGCTGATACAATGTGTAGATCAGAAGGTTCTACACAATATAAAGTCCCAAGATTATACAGATAATATAGATAATACAGATTATACAGATAATATAGATAATACAGATTATACAGATAATATAGATTATACAGATTATACAGATTATACAGAAAATATAGATAATACAGATTATATAGATTATACAGATTATATAGATTTTACAGATAATATAGATTATACAGATTATACAGATTATACAGATTATATAGATTATACAGATTATATAGATTATACAGATTATATCGATTATACAGATTATATAGATTATACAGATTATACAGATTATATAGATTATACAGATAATATAGATAATACAGATTATACAGATAATATAGATTATATCGATTATATAGATTATACAGATTATACAGAAAATATAGATAATACAGATTATATAGATAATACAGATTATATAGATAATATAGATTATACAGATTATATAGATTATACAGATTATACAGATAATATAGATAATACAGATTATATAGATAATACAGATTATATCGATAATATAGATTATATAGATTATACAGATTATATAGATAATATAGATGATACAGATTATATAGATTATACAGATTATACAGATTATATAGATTATATAGATTATACAGATTATACAGATTATACAGATAATATAGATTATACAGATTATATAGATTATATAGATAATATAGATTATACAGATTATACAGATTGTACAGATTATATAGATTATATAGATTATATTGATTATACAGATTATACAGATTATACAGATAATATAGATTATACAGATTATACAGATTATATAGATTATACAGATTAAACAGATTATATAGATTATACAGATTATACAGATTATATAGATTATACAGATTATACAGATTATATAGATTATACAGATAATATAGATAATACAGATTATACAGATAATATAGATTATATCGATTATATAGATTATACAGATTATACAGAAAATATAGATAATACAGATTATATAGATAATACAGATTATATAGATAATACAGATTATACAGAAAATATAGATTATACAGATTATATAGATTATACAGATAATATAGATTATACAGATTATACAAATTATACAGATAGCCCTATACCTATCCCATGCATGCTTAAACTCCTTCCCTGTATTAACCTCTACCACTTCTACTGGAAGACTATTCCATACATCCACTACACTCTCAGTAAAGTAATACTTTCATTAGTCCCTGACCTTATCTTATATCTAGGATAGCCTTATACCTATCCCATGCATGCTTAAACTCCTTCACTGTATTAACCTCTACCACTTCTACTGAAGGACTATTCCATGCATCCACTACTCTCTCAGTAAAGTAATGCTTTCATTAGTCCCTGAACTTATCTTATATCTAGGATAGCCTTATACCTATCCCACGCATGCTAAACACCTTTACTGTATTAACCTCTACCACTTCTACTGGACGACTATCCCATACATCCACTACCCTCTCAGTAAAGTAATACTTTCATTAGTCCCTGGCCTTATCTTATATCTAGGATAGCCTTATACCTATCCCACGCATGCTTAAACTCCTTCACTGTATTAACCTCTGTCACTTCTACTGGAAGACTATTCCATGCATCCACTACCCTCTCAGTAATGTAATACTTTCATTAGTCCCTGGCCTTATCTTATATCTAGGATAGCCTTATACCTATCCCATGCATGCTTAAACTCCTTCACAGTATTAACCTCTACCACTTCTACTGGAAGACTATTCCATACATCCACTACCCTCTCAGTAAAGTAATACTTTCATTAGTCCCTGGCCTTATCTTATACCTAGGATAACCTTATACCTATCCCATGCATGCTTAAACTCCTTTACTGTATTAACCTCTACCACTTCTACTGGAAGACTATTCCATACATCCACTACCCTCTCAGTAATGTAATACTTTCATTAGTCCCTGGCCTTATCTTATATCTAGGATAGCCTTATACCTATCCCGTGCATGCTTAAACTCCTTCACTGTATTAACCTCTACCATTTCTACTGGAAGACTATTCCATGCATCCACTACCCTCTCAGTAATGTAATACTTTCATTAGTCCCTGGCCTTATCTTATATCTAGGATAGCCTTATACCTATCTCATGCATACTTAAACTCCTTCACTGTATTAACCTCTACCACTTCTACTGGAAGACTATTCCATGCATCCACTACACTCTCAGTAAAGTAATACTTTCATTAGTCCCTGGCCTTATCTTATATCTAGGATAGCCTTATACCTATACCACGCATGCTTAGACTCCTTCAATGTATTAACCTCTACCACTTCTACTGGAAGACTATTCCATGTATCCACTACCCTCTGAGTAATGTAATACTTTCATTAGTCCCTGGCCTTATCTTATACCTATATCTAGAAGGCAGAGGGGATGTCATAGAGGCTGAGACACAGTTTTGTCTTTGTATGGTTGGTTCATTTAGTACAGCAGAGATACTTTGAGATGAAGACATTACCGCTGAGTGAGAAGTATGATAAGGTCTGATATCAGGTTTAATTCTCTGGTGCCTGTTTGAAGGTCAGGACAAGCCCTGTCAGTTTTTAGACGTTTCATGAGAGATTGGACAATGCAGTCAAAAGATAAGTTTCCCTATTACCGGGATTGGCCTGCATGTAATCCTGAATCGTCAACATCTGCTGCCTTAGTGTTTTGGGAGTTGTAGCTCAGCAGCTGTAGAGTTAAAGGTCAGCCATAACTGAGGTATGGTTATTTTCCACTCATATTTGAGACATTGTAACTGCTTGAACACAGGTGAAAGACATGCTTGGTTCCTGTACTGTGCAGCTCCCAGTGATCACCAGGAGAGTTGGCTAGCACTGTATATAGTCTGTAACATACAGGCCATATCCACATTCAATAACAATTCACTTCTTCCCGAAAACCTCCATATTGCACCCATGTGCCGGGACAAGCACTAATATATATAATATATACCATGTGTTGCTTCCTTTGCAGAGGTTATTGGTGTGGCAGAATTGGTCAATAAGATTAACGGTCCTGGATTCACCAAATTTGATGAAGATCTGGCCACGGCATTCTCCATTTACTGTGGGATCAGCATTGCCCATGTAAGTCCACCCAGCATTAAGCATTATGGCTCAATCTATAACCTGTACAAACCAGGTGTAGGCAAGTGTGGAAAAAAGTCACTCCCCCCTGATAATCACTCCTCCCCCTGATAATCACTCCCCTCTGATAATCACTCCTCCCCCTGATAATCACTCCCCTCTGATAATCACTCCTCCCCCTGATAATCACTCCTCCCCCTGATAATCACTCCCCTCTGATAATCACTCCTCCCCCTGATAATCACTCCCCTCTGATAATCACTCCTCCCCCTGATAATCACTCCTCCCCCTGATAATCACTCCTCCCCCTGATAATCACTCCCCTCTGATAATCACTCCTCCCCCTGATAATCACTCCTCCCCCTGATAATCACTCCCCCAATAATCACTCCCCCTGATAATCACTCCCCCCCTGATAATCACTCCCCCTGATAATCACTCCCCTCTGATAATCACTCCTCCCCCTGATAATCACTCCCCCGTGATAATCACTACTCCCCTGATAATCACTCCCCCCTGATAATCACTCCTCCCCTGATAATCACTGCCCCCTTATAATCACTCCTCCCCCTGATAATCACTGCCCCCCTGATAATCACTCCCCCTTGATAATCACTCTTCCCCTCTGATAATCGCTCCCCCGTGATAATCACTGCCTCCCTGATAATCACTCCCCCTGATAATCACTCCTCCCCTCTGATAATCACTCCTCCCCCAGATAATCACTCCCCCCGTGATAATCACTACTCCCCTGATAATCACTCCCCCCTGATAATCACTCCTCTCCTGATAATCACTGCCCCCTTATAATCACTCCTCCCCCTGATAATCACTCCCCCCTAATAATCACTCCTCCCCTGATAATCACTGCCCCCTTATAATCACTCCTCCCCCTGATAATCACTCCCCCCTGATAATCACTCCCCCTGATAATCACTCCCCCTGATAATCACTCCCCCCTGATAATCACTCCCCCCTGATAATCACTCCTCCCCTGATAATCACTGCCCCCTTATAATCACTCCTCCCCCTGATAATCACTGCCCCCCTTATAATCACTCTTCCCCTCTGATAATCGCTCCCCCCTGATAATCACTCCTCCCCTCTGATAATCACTCCTCCCCTCTGATAATCACTCCCCCCCCGTATAATCACTGCCCCCCTGATAATCATTCCCCCCTGATAATCATTCCTTCCTGATAATCACTCCCCCAGAATAATCACTCCCCCCGAATAATCACTCCTCCCCCTGATAATCACTTCCCCCTTTGATAATCACTCCATCCCCTAATAATCAATCCCCTCTGATAATCACTCCCCCCCGATAATCACTCCCCCCCGATAATCACTCCCCCCTGATAATCACTCCCACACTGATAATAACTCCCCTCTGATCACTCCTCCCTCTGATAATCACTCCCTCCTGATAATCACTCCTCCCCATGATAATCACTGTTCCACCTAATAATCACTCCCCCCCCGATAATTACTCCCCCCGATAATCACTCCCCCCTGATAATCACTCCTCTCTCTGATAATCACTCCATCCCCTAAAAATCACTCCCCCCTGGAAGTAAATAGAAGGTTCTGTGACAATGTATCTTTCATTGTATCTTTGTTTCTTTTCCAGTCTCTGCTGTATAAACAGGTCCGGGAGGCTCAGTTCCGAAGTCACTTGGCCAATGAGATGATGATGTATCATATGAAGGTAATGTGAAACCGAGTCACAATGTAACATATAGATCCATTAACTCCGTCACCTAAACATTATTATTACTGTCACTGGGGTCGATTCAGCGGCCCCCGATATCCATAAAACTGCCGTACGCGGTATATTAACAGGCAATGTCAATATCGCTACATACAACCCGTCATACTGTCTATGGAGGATTCCTGGGGCGGCCAAACAACATTGCGGTAATTACAGTACAAACAGTGATTCAATGACAAGCGCTAACAATGAATCGATAAAAACAGCCGTGATGCCTGAGGTCCATAACATAATTATAGCCCCTGTGGGTCCACCAGCCAGCCGCCATGCTTGTGGCACCAATATACATAAACTAACAACCCCTCTGGGCTTGGGGTCTACATACACCCCTAGCACAGAATAAATAAATAATCCCCATCTCCTCCTGCTGGGTGTGATACTGAGACATTGGACTTTATTCATGAAAGAAGGAATTGAGAGGGGAATCGCAAACTTAAGGCCAAATCAGCTGAGTTGGAAAAATGTAAAATTCTCCAAGTCAACTGAATGAGAGTGTGATGATATGGAACTGGATGGAGACCAATATGCAGGGCAACAATATATATATATAGGTATAAACGAAAGAATAACTATATTACTTGTAATCCACAGTGGCAAGGTCGCCTGGAGGAAGATGCACACTTGTAATCCACACTGCAAGGGTGATTTGGAGAATAATGAGGATAGCGATGGTCAAAGGAAAATAGACAATCTTCAGCACGATAAACAGTCCGGGATCAGGGGGAATAGAGAGACAGCGTAACGATAAACAAGCCAGGGTCAGAACCAGAGAATCAGCAAAACGATGAACAAGCCAGGGTCAGAGCCAGAGAATCAGCAAAACGGTAGACAGTCCAGAATCACAGGCAAACAGAGAGTAGTCAGGAAAATCCAAGGGTCAGCAACGATAATCAGGAATAATAAACGCTAGGCTTCAGAAAACACGAGAATCACCAAGCACTGCTTGTCTGGTGATTCTGCCTTTTAAATCCTCCCGCGCCTCGCGGGTATGCGACGGGCGTGACGTCATCAGGCGCGCGCCTCTGTGTAGAAGGAAAGACTAGCGGTGTGAACGCGCTAGCAAGCGCGTGAGACGGATCCTGGCTGCAATACAAGGGGGTGTACTCAGGAGAGTTGCTGCGGGGAAGATCCTGACAGAGAGATTGTTCTCCAGCTCAGCCTCAAGCCTGAAAATGCCTCCTCAATTCCCTGCAAGTCTCTCTCTCGTGAATTAAAGCCCTTAGTTTAATTGTGGGATAGCGAGTGTTGGGTTTATTGTACCCAGTCACTGCCCGAGGGGTAACATGTCCAAGTGATGGTCCTCAGTGTGTCCATACAGTGTATTGTCTGGCAGGATTGCCTGCAATCCACTGCAATAACCTTGTTTATTCGCTAGGTCTGTGAAGATGAGACTAAGAAGCTGCAGAGTAATGGGGTCCTGCCCGTCTCCAAGATCGACCCCAACTTCTCCAGTTTCACCTACACGCCAAGATCCCTTCCTGAAGATGACACAACCATGGTGAGTAGCACACAGTTTGGAATATAGTGATATAGATATATTCAGTGGGGAAAGCAGTGTTAGTCTGTGTGCAGTGCACAGTGCAGTGACAGTATTGCACACAGTTTGGAATATAGTGATATAGATATATTCAGTGGGGAAAGCAGTGTTAGTCTGTGTGCAGTGCACAGTTCAGTGACAGTGTTGCACACAGTTTAGAATGCAATGATATGTATATATTCAGTGGGGAAAGCAGTGTTAGTCTGTGTGCAGTGCACAGTGCAGTGACAGTGTTGCACACAGTTTAGAATGCAGTGATATGGATATATTCAGTGGGGAAAGCAGTGTTAGTCTGTGTGCAGTGCACAGTGCAGTGACAGTGTTGCACACAGTTTAGAATGCAGTGATATGGATATATTCAGTGGGGAAAGCAGTGCACAGTACAGTGACAGTGTTGCACACAGTTTACATTGCAGTGGGGGGCGCCTACAGTCTCCATTATACTCAGTAAGGAGCGCAGGAGGAAAGTGATCATCATTCAGTGACAGGTCACCTCATCTCCAGTCTTCCCGTTATTCTTACACTATAGAAAAATTACATTTATTCATGAAAAAGAGAACTGAGACGGGAATTCCAAACGTAAGGCCAGGTTTGATTTGTAGCTGAATTGGAGAATGTTTCGGCTACTTTGGCCTTAGGTTTGAAATTCCCTTTTCAATTCCCTGCAATTTCTCTTTTCATATATCAAACTTAGGTTTATTTTAAAGCTTCCTGACTCAGGCATGGGTAAGAGGGTCTGTGTCTGTACAGCAATGTATCTTATTTTATACTGGGGATAACAGGCGCTCTGACTGACCGAGCAATAGTTCATTATACTACATCTTTATATTATAATACATAGTACTTAGCCACTCCCTCACCCCAAGCAAGAGCCTATCAAACTGCCAAGTCCCACGTAAAATAGAGAATAAGGTGGAGCTTTAAAATTAACCCAGACCATACTAAAAAATGGTCGTCTGTCCCAGAGTCTGCTGTACCATATAGGAAACTTTCCCATTGTCGGATAATAATAAACATACAAATATGAATCCGGGTTATTAATTATGAATCATTAAAAATATGAAAAATTGATGATTCATATATATGGGTCCGACCAAAAATACCCATATAAAGAATTCGTTATGTATATAGAGAGTTTGGATGATGTTTTTACAAAAGTAAATACAATGCAACAATTATTAATAAAATAATAATGAATTTATTGAATATAAAATAAAGATCAAACGATAAGCAAAATAGCATAACAACAAAATACAATACCAATAGATGTTAATCATAATTCACATGTATGACTTATAACAGAGGTGAATAAAATAAAACATGAATTATGCAATGCTGTAGCTGTATTAATATGCATGTAGTATTATTTACTATGCAGTTACGTTTCTGACCACTAGATGGCCATGCATTTTATTTCGATACAACCTACATTGATAATGATTAGTAGTTACAATAGTTAATGAACGTACCTCATAATTACCTACAAATTACCAGCATATACTCTGCTTAGGTAAGGTAATATTACTAAATCATATCACTACTCAAGGTGGCTATTTCTTAATATGCTCGGTAAATGATAATGTATGTATTCTAGCTTAGACTTTAAGAATGAGAATCTTAGATAATCTCTGGAGATTAGATATGACATATTTGGGTAAATAGCTAGACTATAAGAATTTATGGTTCTTTTGTTAATATCTATAGGATATTCCTCCGGCTTCCTTCTGCAGAAAGGATGACAGATAAACACCAGGCTAAAACATATAGATCCCAGAAATTGGGGGATTTAAGTTAAATTTACCCAAATATATATGCTAATGACATCCATAAAAATGAGATTATGCTAGAAACAAAGTACCACATCTATACATTACCGGCAGAGGTTGGTTTGCAGTTGAGACTCCTTCCATTGAAGAATTGAGTGATGGGAGTTACTCCTGGGACTTAGCTCAATACTATGGGTATGGAGATTTCTATTGTTATAATGAACATGTGCTATTAAAAGCCTCATATTCCTGAGTTCTCCCCAGAAGGAGAGAGACTCAGCCCTTTTCTAAAACATTCCCATCGCTCACCCCACTAGTGGCAGCTCTCACCCCACTAGTGGCAGCTCTCACCCCACTAGTGGCAGCTCTCACCCCACTAGTGGCAGCTCTCACCCCACTAGTGGCAGCTCTCCCCCTCTTCCAAAATCAGTCTCTCCTCAGCTCTCCTCCAGGTCTCCCTTCTCCACTTGCAGAATCAACTTATCAACCAAACCTTCTCTCAGACTCACACCCTGTTTCTGTAACTTCTAGGCAATTGAATGGATGGGTGTGTTTAATTTAAATGAGATGATGTCATGATTTATAGCTATACCTGGATTGTGAGTATAATGTGAGAAAATATATATGTTGAAATGTATAGAAGTGTTAATACCATTTCAAGTTAGAGTAAATATTCTTATCAATATTCTTATCATTGAACATTAGATAAAAACTTATAATAAAATGTATACCACACTAATAAAACAATGAAAACAATATTCTTATTAATATGAAGGATTAATTATACTTTAAACATTTATGAGTGAAGGTGTGATATAATTAAATATTTTAATGATCAATTTGAATCAACTAGGTGTGTTTATAATAACCCTTATTAGATTCTTAAAATCTAAGATCCAAATATTCTCAGAGTCTGTGTCTTCAGCCCCCCTTTCTCCACTTGTTTGTATATAGACACAGCTGAGTATACATACAATGGGAAGTGGCTTAGAGTCATAAACCTTCCACTAACAATGCCCACTTTATCTGTCCCTGAGTTAGTTTTATCCTCAGTGACACAGAATAAGATGTGAACACACAGAAGGATGTCCAAAAACTGACACAAAATAGAGGTTGCTGGCATCCATCTTGTTATTCTCGGCTTCTGCTTTATTCATATGTACCAGTCTTGAGATTACTGTTCAATACCTCTGACACCATATTGTTAGAGACCAGGAACCAGACAGAGACAGAAAGTAAGATACAAAACACCTTTATTAATAATAAATAGAAAAATGGTAAGAAAAGTCCATAGGCAAAATCCAGGAGGCAATCCGGGGTCAGGAATCAAAGCGGATAGTCAGACAAGCCGGAATCAGGAGAACTGAGATCAGCATAGTCAGGAGCAAAGCCAGGGGTCAGGAACCAGAAGGGAAGTCAACCAGGCCAGGTCAAACACAGGAATCACAGGAACTGCACTCGGAAGCCAGAAACAGGGAAAGGAAGTTACTGAAGCTAGCTACTTAAATACTAGTACTGAATAGCAAATGGGCTGGCTAATAGAAACCAGGTGAGTAACCGTGGTAACAGTAGCTGAAAGGAGCTGGTCTTTAACAACAGCTGAAACTCTCACAGTGAAGGGAAAACAAAGGTTTCTTTTAAAACAGCAGGGAAACCTTGACACATATACAAATATGGTTCACAAATCACACTGATGATTACCAGGTTTACAATTAAATTTTTTTTCATTAGACCAACCGTCCTGAAATGACATTTTCAAGTTTTAGTGACTGATTGGCGCTGACGTGGTTAACTTGCCGCTTATAGGGTTAAACTTGCGTCGAGTGGCTTTTAAAACGATCGTTCTCCATTGCTGCAAGGTGAAGCTGTTGTTCATTGTCACAATCTCTCGGGCAAATCTCTTTACTTTTCAATACGCAGCCAAACCAAGTGGGGGGGGGGGGGAGGTTTGTGTCTCCTAATTTATCACTCTTTCTCCCAAAACACATTTCCCGCAGGCATTGTGAACAGATAGATGTTTGCGTTCAGCCATTTGTTGCTCGAGGATGTTATACAGACAGAGGGTGACCCTAGAAATGGAAGAGTGCAAGCTCACTGCGCTATTCTACCTGTGACTAATCTTCCCTTTATTACCGGGGTACAAGTCACTGTGCTTTTCTCCTGCAGGGTTTGTCTGCACAGACACAGTGAAAGCACATGTTTCTATATCTATAACACGAACTATAGATCATTTTGCATCACGTTCTAGTCTGTGTATTCACAGTATGAGCTATCTGTAATCCGACAGTCCCAAGAAGGTACAAGGAAGCCGTGCAGAGGTGTTAGTTGTCTTCTGTTCTTCTGCCCGATCATGTTGGATGCCAATTCCCAGTCTACTTCTCTGCTGCCAATAAACCTGTGATTTCAGTTCAACTCTCCTGGCAGTCGGCGCTTTGTC
The DNA here is from genome assembly GCA_036172795.1 of Pelodytes ibericus. Taxonomy (NCBI): domain Eukaryota; kingdom Metazoa; phylum Chordata; class Amphibia; order Anura; family Pelodytidae; genus Pelodytes; species Pelodytes ibericus. The sequence continues at coordinate 7,864,999 of CM069857.1, forward strand.
TCAATCTCTCCAAGCTGGCTGCAAATCACAGAGATTCACAGAGCAGTAATTACTCCAGTGCCAGTGAGGCTGGATACATAATAATAGAAATCATTCTCCAACGGCTCGTTTGTCGTTTCATTGTGACAAGATCACGTCTTCCATACCTGCCAACACTGTATGTCACGGACCAAACGGGCGGGGCCTAAATGGGAAAAGGACAGGACAGAGAAATGTGCCGGGACCGTCCGACAGTCATTAAGACACATGACGTACTGAGTACATTGTGTAGGGAGTAAAGAACATGTTTCTCCTGATCTATACATTTTCAGCAATTGCCTTTAAACTGCACTAAATGTGTTTGTGTAAATACGATCCTTTCGTGTCCAGAGTTTTGGTTTCTTCTCTCGTATTAGTTTAATTCTTATGCTGTTAGCTGGTTGTGGTCTTGTTTAGCCTTCTGTGCCTTTGCCTGACCAGCGCGGCTGCCTGGGTTGATGTCTGGTATTAGGCTATGTATTAGGAGGTTTGCCTGGGTTGATGTCTGGTATTAGGCTCTGTATTAGGAGGTTTGCCTGGGTTGATGTCTGGTATTAGGCTCTGTATTAGGAGGTTTGCCTGGGTTGATGTCTGGTATTAGGCTCTGTATTAGGAGGTTTGCCTGGGTTGATGTCTGGTATTAGGCTCTGTATTAGGAAGTTTGTCTGGGTTGATGTCTGGTATTAGGCTCTGTATTAGGAAGTTTGTCTGGGTTGATGTCTGGTATTAGGCTCTGTATTAGGAGGTTTGCCTGGGTTGATGTCTGGTATTAGGCTCTGTATTAGGATGTTTGCCTGGGTTGATGTCTGGTATAAGGCTCTGTATTAGGAGGTTTGCCTGGGTTGATGTCTGGTATTAGGCTCTGTATTAGGAGGTTTGCCTGGGTTGATGTCTGGTATTAGGCTCTGTATTAGGAGGTTTGCCTGGGTTGATGTCTGGTATTAGGCTCTGTATTAGGAAGTTTGTCTGGGTTGATGTCTGGTATTAGGCTCTGTATTAGGAGGGTTGATGTCTGGTATTAGGCAGGTTTTTAGCTAATATTAGCAGAGTCAGAGAGCATCTTAATATCACATTTAGTCTCTTTACCACAGTATTTTTACCAATTCAGTTATAAATTTCTACTATCAATAAATGAAGTGCCTACAAAATGTATCATGTTGCACAGATGGACTGTAGCAATTACTTGCTGCTTTAATAAGTTAACTTACTAGTTACTTTAGCACAGCTGTATTTATCTACTTGGGGGAACTTTACATATCCCTGTACAGTGATATCTACATATGTGACAGAACCCTCCGTCACTGGGGCTCCTGCAAAGGATGGAAAGCCAGTCTCCTTCCTACAGACTATGGGCCCTTGGAATTGGTTCTGTTTTGTAGAGGGGGTCTGTTTGGACAGCATTTCTCCCTGATACAGTTATGCCAATTTACCCCAAGTACTAGGGACTCGGAAGACTATTGAGTCTGGATACAGATTTGGGGTTACAGTGTTTTGTTGGGTTATAAGGTGATCAGATCAGCCTTCGCTCCCCCCAATACTTTGCTGCAGATGACATCCTGACACTGCAAAAGTTTTAATGTTTGCAGGATGCCTTCTTCTGTTTGAAGGAGTATGCTTTAGGTGTTGTTTGCAATGTTCATTTGGAGGTGTGAAGAAATGTTATTAAATGTGTACCTAGTTGCATATCTAGTCAGTAGGTGTTAAGTATCTTCCTGTCCTTCATTATCCTTTTTAGGATGTTTGTATCTGTAAGATGTGATGCCCCCAATTAAGTTGATTAGCCCATGGTTTGTCTGTGAGTATGATTAGAGCTGCAGGGCTGGATGAGAGCTAGAAACGCCTATATGGCGTATAAACTCAGTCTGGGGTACGGGGATCCATCACAACATATACTATATTGGAATTAATCCTTGGTATCTATAGGTCTTCAAAAGTAACACATTCTTGTCAAATAAGCCAGCATCCAGTCTTCCTGGTATTCATTAATAAAGTATTTGTTGGTTTAATACATCATCCACACTCCGACAGTCTATCTGCTAGTCGTAACCTTAAGAAGTAGTGGGTTGGGACCAAACAGATCCTTTCTGTCTTTTTAATCTGATTAAAACTATTTACTTTACTTTTGTGACTGTCCTATGTTTGTTTGGGTGTGGTAGTTTGAACCCTTATTTTTAAAGCAAAAAGTAATTAAAAGTTATATTTTACTTGATTTTCATGTGTCTTTAACCTTTTTAACAAAGAGCAAGCACTATCCGTGGGTGTGCCTAGCTCTACCATGGCTTTTCCCACACTGGAAATGCAGATGTTCATCCTGTATCCTTTCTCTCTGCTCCCAGGGCATCCTGAGTATGTTTGAAGACATGGGATTTGTTACCAACTACAAGATTGATAGGATGACACTAATCAGGTACTTGCAGAAAGTAGAATTCGAGCAATTGAAATAAATATTTCCAGATCTTTCTAGACATTATTTGTTGGCACTATGTCATATGGATTTATTTTTGCCAGTAGAGTATAATTTAATATCCTACCTGTCTTAACCTGTCTTAATCGATGTGGTTTTTTTTTCCTTCTTACTTTGCAGATTTTGCCTTATGGTGAAAAAAGGGTACAGGGACCCCCCTTATCATAACTGGATGCATGCCTTTTCTGTATCGCACTTCTGTTACCTTCTCTACAAAAACCTAGAGCTCATTAATTACCTAGAGTAAGTTTCACCCCTCAGAGGTCAACATATTATGTAAAAAAAAAAATCTCTTTTGTCTGTAAAAAAAATCACAATGGGATCAGTATAGTCTGTCTGTACCTCGCTTGGCTGGTTTACAGACCATTTAAATACACCATCGTTCGCCCGGTATATGAAATGACATCTTTTACAGAGCTTTCTGGTTGCTACCTGACCTTGATTTGCATTTTGCTCCTGTAGCATAAATAGAACTCCGCTGGTTCTCCTGGTATAAAAATGGATTCGAGTAGCTGTTAGTAAGACACCAAGAGACAAGATAAAGACCGTCATCTTTTACATTTCCCCCGGCATCTGTATTTTGTTTTAGAAAAGATCTTTTCCCAGGGAAGCATCTAATTAGATGCCCCCTAATTCAGAGTTACCTGGGCATAATCATTTTATCAAAAGAAATCAATACACCTGCTCCAAGGTAAAAACCACATCGAACTGTGTTATGAAGACTTCAACTGAATCAGTGTCAGCGAAGTCCGCATCTTAACCACCCTGACTGCCGATCCTGAAATGTAATCCTAGATTTGGAAGGATCTTCCTATCTAAAGTTCCGCTATTAAAATACCCAGAAAGCAGTGTCCTTTTGTATACGTTCCAGGGACTCTGTCACCTAAACAGTGCTTATACTGCGAGTAAAGGGAATAAAAAAATGCTGAAAAAAAATCTATACATTGTGTTGGCAGAATTGACGCAAATGCATCACATTGTGTCTTGATATGCAAATTATAGACGTCCCGTTGAAATGAGTTCATTTGCATATCAAGCCACAGGTGATGTCATAAGCAGTAGACACAGACACATTGAAAACACATTTTCTCCCAGTTTATGCGTTTTCTACAATTCTGCTAATACAATGTATGGATTCTTTTTTTTAGAATGTTCCATTCTCTACCTTCACATTATCAGCAATGTTTACATGCCATTGTCTCTTTAATCATGCCCCCTCTGTCATCATGCCCCCTCTGTCATCATGCCCCCTCTGTCATCATGCCCCCTCTGTCATCATGCCCCCACTGTCACCATGCCCCCTCTGTCACCATGCCCCCTCTGTCACCATGCCCCCTCTGTCACCATGCCCCCTCTGTCACCATGCCCCCACTGTCACCATGCCCCCACTGTCACCATGCCCCCTCTGTCATCATGCCCCCTCTGTCACCATGCCCCCTCTGCCATCATGCCCCCTCTGTCACCATGCCCCCACTGTCATCATGCCCCCTCTGTCACCATGTCCCCTCTGTCACCATGCCCCCTCTGTCACCATGCCCTCTCTGTCATCATGCCCCTTCTGTCATCATGTCCCCACTGTCATCATGCCCCCTCTGTCATCATGCCCCCACTGTCATCATGTCCCATCTGTCATCATGTCCCCTCTGTCATCATGTCCCCTCTGTCACCATGCCCCCTCTGTCATCATGCCCCCACTGTCATCATGCCCCCACTGTCATCATGTCCCCTCTGTCATCATGTCCCCTCTGTCACCATGCCCCCTCTGTCACCATGCCCCCACCGTCACCATGCCCCCTGTCACCATGCCCCCTCTGTCACCATGCCCCTTCTGTCATCATGCCCCCTCTGTCACCATGCCCCCTCTGTCATCATGCCCCCTCTGTCATCATGCCCCCTCTGTCATCATGCCCCCTCTGTCATCATGCCCCCACCGTCACCATGCCCCCTGTCACCATGCCCCCTCTGTCACCATGCCCCTTCTGTCATCATGCCCCCTCTGTCACCATGCCCCCTCTGTCACCATGCCCCCTCTGTCATCATGCCCCCTCTGTCATCATGCCCCCTCTGTCATCATGCCCCCTCTGTCACCATGCCCCCTCTGTCATCATGCCCCCTCTGTCATCATGCCACCTCTATAGACTGGTATCATCAGATGAACCTGTGTGCAAGGTGTTGTAGCAGTTGAGTGAAAGCTCTGAATAGTTTATGAGAGAGGAGCGTGCCATCCTGATGTAGAAGCCGAGTGTGGTGATGTACTGTGTTGTGTGTGTTTAATCAGCTATTCATTATTTACTGATTAACCAGAGCACATCGGGGAGGCTGAATCTCACTCACTTCTCCTTCCATTTAACATGACAAAGGCTGAGTTAATCGTTTGTTTGTGTCCGATCTGGTCTCAGGGGAGAAGCCTGATGTCTTGATACAGAATTGGCAGGAAAGGCGATGCAGGTGGTCTAAATAATGCAGTATTAAAGGAGACTGAACGAGCAGTTTACTGTGCAGTATAATATAGATTTGTTAAAGAGTATTGTGCGGGACAGTCCCGGATTTTAATCTGTGTCCCACGGAGCCCTGCATCAGTCCCACGGAGCCCTGCATCAATCCCACAGAGCTCTGCATCAGTCCCACGGAGCCCTGCATCAGTCCCACGGAGACCTGCATCAGTCCCACGGAGCTCTGCATCGGTCTCACGGAGCTCTGCATCGGTCTCACAGAGCTCTGCATCGGTCTCACGGAGCTCTGCATCAGTCTCACGGAGCTCTGCATCTGTCCCACGGAGCCCTGCATCAGTCCCACGGAGACCTGCATCAGTCCCACGGAGCCCTGCATCAATCCCACGGAGCCCTGCATCAATCCCACGGAGCTCTGCATCAGTCCCACGGAGCTCTGCATCAGTCTCACGGAGCTCTGCATCGGTCTCACGGAGCTCTGCATCGGTCTCACGGAGCTCTGCATCGGTCCCACGGAGCCCTGCATCGGTCCCACGGAGACCTGCATCGGTCTCACGGAGCTCTGCATCGGTCCCACGGAGCTCTGCATCGGTCTCACGGAGCTCTGCATCGGTCTCACGGAGCTCTGCATCGGTCCCACGGAGCCCTGCATCAGTCCCACGGAGCCCTGCATCAGTCCCACGGAGCCTTGAATCAGTCCCACGGAGCCCTGCATCAGTCCCACGGAGCCCTGCATCAATCCCACGGAGCCCTGCATCGGTCCCACGGAGCCCTGCATCGGTCCCACGGAGCTCTGCATCGGTCCCACGGAGCCCTGCATCGGTCCCACGGAGACCTGCATCGGTCCCACGGAGACCTGCATCGGTCCCACGGAGCTCTGCATCGGTCTCACGGAGCTCTGCATCGGTCCCACGGAGCTCTGCATCGGTCCCACGGAGACCTGCATCGGTCCCACGGAGCTCTGCATCGGTCTCACGGAGCTCTGCATCGGTCTCACGGAGCTCTGCATCGGTCCCACGGAGCCCTGCATCGGTCCCACGGAGCCCTGCATCAGTCCCACGGAGCCCTGAATCAGTCCCACGGAGCCCTGCATCAGTCCCACGGAGCCCTGCATCAATCCCACGGAGCCCTGCATCAGTCCCACGGAGCCCTGCATCGGTCTCACGGAGCTCTGCATCGGTCCCACGGAGCCCTGCATCGGTCCCACGGAGACCTGCTTCGGTCCCACGGAGACCTGCATCGGTCTCACGGAGCTCTGCATCGGTCTCACGGAGCTCTGCATAGGTCCCACGGAGCCCTGCATCGGTCCCACGGAGCCCTGCATCGGTCCCACGGAGCCCTGCATCAGTCCCACGGAGCTCTGCATCAGTCCCACGGAGCTCTGCATCAGTCTCATTCTGTAGTGTCTGGAACTCCGGATAATGTCTGCAGCTCATGATCAGTAGGGTGGTCAGTTTGCACTCAACCTCCCTAATCACTGAGACAGTAAACTATCATTTTATTGACTTGTGTTTCTAGGGGTCAGCTCCCTATCGGCATATCCACTTTATGTTATGGATATAATATTAGAAAGAAATAGGAACAGATCTGTCTGATCAATTTATCCCTCAACTCTCCCCGTCTCCTAAACACTCCAAATAAAGTGTAACATGGTTACTGCTGTTGTTATAGCAACAAACCTCTCTCTCCAAGCCCCGCCTCTCTCTCCAAGCCCCTCCTTGGATGTCAGTGAATTTAGAAGCCCCGCCTCTCTCTCCAGGCCCCGCCTCTCTCTCTCTCCAAGCCCCTCCTTGGATGTCAGTGAATTTAGAAGCCCCGCCTCTCTCTCCAGGCCCCGCCTCTCTCTCTCTCCAAGCCCCTCCTTGGATGTCAGTGAATTTAGAAGCCCCGCCTCTCTCTCCAGGCCCCGCCTCTCTCTCTCTCCAAGCCCCTCCTTGGATGTCAGTGAATTTAGAAGCCCCGCCTCTCTCTCCAGGCCCCGCCTCTCTCTCTCTCCAAGCCCCTCCTTGGATGTCAGTGAATTTAGAAGCCCCGGTGAATTTATTTTCAATGTAAAACAACAGGAGATCTGGAACTTGTTTTAAAGCAAAAATTAGTTTATTTCACAAATATTAAGCACTTGTCCAACCTATAGAATAAATAGCTGCCTCTTTAATGTGGGGTTAATATTACCCTATACATAGCCACAGTTTGGGTTTTCACACTATACGATGATATTGTGGGGGGGGGGCGTTTGTGTTGCCGTGGTAACCTGTACACCTCTTGGTCCTCCGGGAGGAGGTCCGGGTAATTTAATTTTCATTTCTTTCCCCTCAGGGATATCGAAATATTTGCCTTGTTTGTGTCCTGTATGTGCCACGACCTGGATCACCGGGGGACAAATAACTCCTTCCAAGTGGCTTCAGTAAGTCTGGCCGGTATTGGGGGCGTTCATTCAGTGACCCTAACATAACTCTGAAGGTTCCCTGACAACTTGAACATTGTGAATAGAGAAAGAATGACAATATGATCTATACAATGTGCCGGCAGAATTACAGCAAATGCCTAAAATACAAAAATATATATATCTTAAACGTGTCTCCTGTCTGTGACATCACCATGTAGCTTGATATGCAAATCACACGTTATACAAATGTGCTAATTTGCATATAAATCCACAGGTGATGTCATAAGCAGGGGACACCGCAGACATTTCAAACCTATTTTATGTAGGGTCCTCTGTGCCCAAGGGTGTGGGGTGGGGGGTAATCATTGATTTTGCGGGTGTGTAATCGTATAGTCCGTTTCAATATACATGAATATTTGTAATCTTTAAGTAAAATGGGAAAAAGGAAAAGAAAAGAGGAGGGGAGGAGGAAAGAGAAAAGGAAAAGGAAAGTGGAGGGGAGGGGAGGAGGAAAGAGAAAGGAAAGAGGAGGGGAGGAGGAAAGAGAAAAGGAAAAGGAAAGAGGAGGGGAGGGGAGGAGGAAAGAGAAAGGAAAGAGGAGGGGAGGAGGAAAGAGAAAAGGAAAAGGAAAGAGGAGGGGAGGGGAGGAGGAAAAAGAAAGGAAAGAGGAGGGGAGGAGGAAAGAGAAAAGGAAAGAGGAGGGGAGGAGGAAAGAGAAAAGGAAAGAGGAGGGGAGGAGGAAAGAGAAAAGGAAAAGGAAAGAGGAGGGGAGGGGAGGAGGAAAGAGAAAAGGAAAGAGGAGGGGAGGGGAGGAGGAAAGAGAAAAGGAAAAGGAAAGAGGAGGGGAGGGGAGGAGGAAAGAGAAAAGGAAAGAGGAGGGGAGGGGAGGGGAGGAGGAAAGAGAAAAGGAAAAGGAAAGAGGAGGGGAGGAGGAAAGAGAAAAGGAAAAGGAAAGAGGAGGGGAGGGGAGGAGGAAAGAGAAAAGGAAAGAGGAGGGGAGGGGAGGAGGAAAGAGAAAAAGAAAGAGGAGGGGAGGGGAGGAGGAAAGAGAAAAGGAAAGAGGAGGGGAGGAGGAAAGAGAAAAGGAAAAGGAAAGAGGAGGGGAGGGGAGGAGGAAAGAGAAAAGGAAAGAGGAGGGGAGGGGAGGAGGAAAGAGAAAAGGAAAGAGGAGGGGAGGGGAGGAGGAAAGAGAAAAGGAAAGAGGAGGGGAGGGGAGGAGGAAAGAGAAAAGGAAAAGGAAAGAGGAGGGGAGGAGGAAAGAGAAAAGGAAAGAGGAGGGGAGGAGAGGAAGGAAGAGAAAGGAAAAGGAAAGAGGAGGGGAGGGGAGGAGGAAAGAGAAAGGAAAGAGGAGGGGAGGAGGAAAGAGAAAAGGAAAGAGGAGGGGAGGAGGAAAGAGAAAAGGAAAAGGAAAGAGGAGGGGAGGAGGAAAGAGAAAAGGAAAAGGAAAGAGGAGGAGAGGAGGAAAGAGAAAAGGAAAGAGGAGGGGAGGAGGAAAGAGAAAAGGAAAAGGAAAGAGGAGGGGAGGAGAGGAAGGAAGAGAAAAGGAAACAAAGAATATTGGTGGAAATAACATCACTAGACAGGTTTGACCAGCACATCATGTTCATGTGTATATTGTTGAATGTCTTTGTGAAGTTGATGCTAGAAGCTATGAAGCAAACGGTTTTGTAATAATTAATTCTGAAGCTGATACTTTTGCAGAAAAAAACAACCTATTTTTCACATATTTCCTACATTTGCTGCAATTCTGCCGACACAATGTATAGATCATATTGTTATTAGTGTTGAGCGAAGCCGGACATTTCACTGTATGTCCGTGATGGAGTTCGAGGTTCGGCTATAAACCGAAAGTCTTTAAACCGAAATAGTCAGTTGACCTATTCGTATGAATGGGGACTCTATTTGGGTTTATAGAATAGCAATAGCATTACATGTATTACATCTGAGAGTCAAATAGAACGTAATTCTAATTGTTTTGGGTGGTAAATAGTACAGTATTTTTAGTTTGTATGTATTGTATGTTATTTGAAGTTATTTCCCTATCCATATTTGCTTGCAGGGCACTTGTCCTACTCTTACCCACATTTTACTTCCTTTTGCAGCCCTCTAGCCCTTTCCATGACTATTTTAGAGGCATTTTAGTGGCCAAAAGTCCGTGTCCCCATTGACTTCAATGGGGTTCGGGTTCGGGGTCAAGTTCGAGCACGGACCCGGACTTTTTTCCAAAGTTCGGCCGAACCTCTGGAACCCGAACATCCAGGTGTCCGCTCAACTCTAATTGTCATCCTTTTTATTCTCTCCATTCAGTGTACAAGCAATGTTTAGGTTTAATGATACTGATAAGGTTAACTATTCAAATTAAGGATTAATTAAAAAGCAATTAAAATAATTAAAAATCTGTGTCTGCCTAAAATAAACACTTGGAAATGTGCAAAAAATCAGTCATGGGGAATGATTGTGTTGTACGACGCATTTCTCCTGTTTTCGTAACCGTTGCCTGTATTTGTATTTTAGAAGTCTGTGCTGGCTGGGTTATACAGCTCAGAGGGGTCAGTGATGGAGGTAAGCGAGCTACCTTTCTTATTCTCTCTCTTTAACCATGTGATCTCCAGACAGGTACCCCACTCATTTCATGGTCCAGCTCTACTGATAGTCTTAGTTCTGCTTTTCTTTAAGAACTGTGTGGAGTGCTATGGTAATTGCAGTCCAGAAATTGGAACTTGTACCCTACAAAGCAAAAAACTAGTACCTCAATGTCCACCACCCACATTTTCACAACAAAGCCAATTAGATTGCAAGCTCTTGGGACACAGGTCGTCCGGGGCTGTATATTACAAAGCACCACAGACTAGCATGTCAGAATGGATCAGGTTTCTTAGGTGTAAGAAAAGGACAATACTCCCACAAGTGAAAACAGTGAGTAATACATTGAAAAGATACTCCTCCTGTAGTACCGCAGCTCTCAGTTAAGTGTTCCTCAGGCATTCAAATCGCAAAGCAGAGGAGCATGTACAGGAGAAAAAAGAAATATATATAGTGTAATACAGTACAAAAACATATACAGTGTCATACAGTACAAAAACATATATAGTGTAATACAGTACAAAAATATATATAGTGTAATACAATACAAAAATATATATAGTGTAATACAGTACAAAAACATATACAGTGTAATACAGTACAAAAACATATATAGTGTAATACAGTACAAAAACATATACAGTGTAATACAGTACAAAAACATATACAGTGTAATACAGTACAAAAACATATATAGTGTAATACAGTACAAAAATATATATAGTGTAATACAGTACAAAAACATATACAGTGTCATACAGTACAAAAACATATATAGTGTAATACAGTACAAAAATATATATAGTGTAATACAATACAAAAATATATATAGTGTAATACAGTACAAAAACATATACAGTGTAATACAGTACAAAAACATATATAGTGTAATACAGTACAAAAACATATACAGTGTAATACAGTACAAAAACATATATAGTGTAATACAGTACAAAAATATATATAGTGTAATACAGTACAAAAACATATACAGTGTAATACAGTTTGTCACACTCACAAGCGAAGTAAGATATCAGGCTCATCAAAGTATAACTTCTCCTGGTTTAATTGCACAATAACAGGGCAATTTAAATTGTAATTGTATTGTAATTGAATACACGTACAACAAACAAAGGCACATAGAGTGCAACTTGCGTATAAAGTCCTGATGAATAGTCCAACTCCGTTCCTGCTGCCACCAGGATCAGGTTCTGTTAAAGTGCCGACATCAGAGCCGGCGAAACGCGTTGAGATCTCAGCTTTTTCGACATTTCAGAACCTGATTACCCTATCAGGAACGGATTTGGACTACTTATCAGGACGTTATATGCAAGTTGCACTTTCTGTGCCTTTGTTTGTTGTACGTGTATTCAGTTTTTAAACTGCCTTTACATTGTGAATTACTGCGCAATGGTTTTTTTTATATATCTTTTAGATTGTGCAATTAAACCAGGAGAATTTATACTTTGATGAGCCTGATATCTTCCTTCGTTTGTGAGTGTGACAAACTGTATTACACTGTATATATTTTTGTACTGTATTACACTATATTTGTTTTTCTTTTCTCCTGTACATGCTCCTCTGCTTTGGTGTGTTTTGTTTTTAGGTGTAATGCTGTGTATTTATTTTTTTGTCACAGAGACATCATTTCGCTCAGGCCATCGCCATACTGAACTCACAGGGGTGTAACATTTTTGAGCAGTTCTCAAGGAAGGTGAGTGTTACAAACTCAGGGTCAGTCCCGGCATCAATTCTTTCTATGCACACAGGCAGCTTTGTGTTTGTCTGACAGTTGTATGTATGGGACCAGTGATCTCAGACGTTGCAGCTCTGACTCCCGATGACGTCTCCTTTCTTTTCATTCAGGATTACCAAAGGATGCTGGATTTGATGCGAGATATTATTCTTGCCACAGATCTGGCCCATCACCTGCGCATATTCAAAGACCTCCAGAAAATGGCAGAAGGTGAGCTCGGCCCCGCCCCCTGCGCTGAGACTCTGTCCACAGGAAAAGCATTGCCATTTGAATTAATGTTTTTGTTTGAATTTGTGTGACAGCCGTAGGTATAACTTATCCTGACCCTGGATATTGTCCGGTGTTGCTTATGGGACAGAGCAGACACATGGTGTATTTAGATTTGTTGCTGCCCCAGACCTGACTAAATTCATGCTCCCCTCCAATGCTTGTTTTCTGCCTCATTTTTATCCAGGTTGCATTTCTTCCTCAAATAACATTTACACTACACCATATAGTTACCACATACCTTACAGCAGTGCCAGATAGACCCCCCACATACCTTACAACAGTTCCAGATAGTCGCTACATACCTTACAACAGTGCCATATTGTGCCCACATACCCTACAATAATGCCAGATTGCCCCAACACAACTTGCAACAGTGCCAGATAGCCCACATGCACCTTACAACAGTGTCTGATTGCCCACAAGTACCTTACAACAGTGCCACATTACCCCCATATATATTACAACCGTGCCAGAATGCCCCCATATATCTTACAATAGTGCCAGATAGTCTCCACATACCTTACAACAGTGCCAGATAGTCCTCACATACCTTACAATAGTGCCATATTGTGCCTATATACCCTACAATAATGCCAGATTGCCCCAAGATACCTTGCAACAAGTGCCAGATTGCCCCCAGATACCTTGAAAACAGTTCCAGATTGCGCCCACATATCTTGCAACAGTGCCAGATTTCCCCCACACACCTTACAACAGTGCATTGTCATCGGGAACTGGGCAATATCATCTGGCACTGGGCATTATCAACTGGCACTGGGCATTATCATCTGGCACTGGGCATTATCATCAGGCACTGGGATTTATCATCAGGCACTGGGCATTATCATCTGGCACTGGGCATTATCATCTGGCACTGGGCATTATCATCTGGCACTGGGCATTATAATCAGGCACTTGGCATTATAAATAGGCACTTGGCATTATAATCTGGCACTGGCCATTTTCAACTGGCACTATCATCAGGCACTGGGCATTATCATCTGGCACTGGGCATTATCATAAGGTGCTGGGCATTATAATCAGGCACTGGGCATTATCATCAGGCACTGGGCATTATCTTCTGGCACTGGGCATTATCATCTGGCACTGGGCATTATCTACTGGCACTGGGCATTACCATCTGGCACTGTGCATTATCATCAGGCACTGGGCATTATCATCAGGCACTGGGCATTATCATCTGGCACTGGGCATTACCATCTGGCACTGGGCATTATCTTCTGGCACTGGGCATTATCTACTGGCACTGGGCATTACCATCTGGCACTGTGCATTATCATCAGGCACTGGGCATTATCATCAGGCACTGGGCATTATCATCTGGCACTGGGCATTATCATCAGGCACTGGGCATTATCATCAGGCACTGGGCATTATCATCAGGCACTGGGCATTATCATCTGGCACTGGGCATTATCATCTGGCACTGGGCATTACCATCTGGCACTGGGCATTATCATCTGGCACTGGGCATTATCATCAGGCACTGGGCATTACCATCTGGCACTGGGCATTATCATCTGGCACTGGGCATTATCATCAGGCACTGGGCATTATCATCAGGCACTGGGCATTATCATCTGGAACTGGGCATTATCATCTGGCACTGGGCATTGTCATCAGACACTGGGCATTACCATCTGGCACTGGGCATTATCATCTGGAACTGGGCATTATCATCTGGCACTGGGCATTATCATCAGACACTGGGCATTACCATCTGGCACTGGGCATTATCATCAGGCACTGGGCACTATCTACTGGCACTGGGCATTATCAGGTACTGGGCATTTTCTACTGGCACTAGACAGTATCATCAGGAACTGGCACTGGGTATTATCACTAGACATTGCCACATTGCATTATGTGGCACTGAGCATTATCTGAGAGACCAGCATGCAGTATTTATACAAGTGTTTGCTCTTCAGCTAGTGCCTAGCTCCCTCTAGTGGACACATAGTAGTTATGTGACAAAGAAAGCAAGCTAGGGTTTTCAACAACAAAAACATCAGATTGGTTGCTTGTGATGTCCTGTCTCCAAACACTGGGCTTAAAAGAGACCAACTATGTTCTTCTAGCAGGAGAAACTCACCAGATCCTGCACAATGTATAGAAGAAAATATAGAAGAGCTCAGCTGGCCATGGATAATGCAGAGTTACATCTTTACACACTGTCACTTTATAACATTACATTATACAGGGCCAACTCTGTTCTTCTAGCAGGAGAAACTCACCATGCCCTGCACAATGTATAGAATAATATATAGAAGAGCTCAGCTGGCCATGGATAATGCAGTGTTACATCTTTACACAATGTCACTTTATAACAATGCATTATACAGGGCCAACTCTGTTCTTCTATCAGTAGAAACTCACCAGATCCTGCACAATGTATAGAAGAATATATAGAAGAGCTCAGCTGGCCATGGATAATTCAGAGTTACATCTTTACACACTGTCACTTTATAACAATGCATTATACAGGGCCAACTCTGTTCTTCTAGCAGGAGAAACTCACGAGGCCCTGCACAATGTATGGAAGAATATATAAAAGAGCTCAGCTGGCCATGGATAATGCAGAGTTACATCTTTACACACTGTCACTATATAACAATGCATTATACAGGGCCAACTCTGTTCTTCTAGCAGGAGAAACTCACCAGACCCTGCACAATGTATAGAATATATAGAAGAGCTCAGCTGGCCATGGATAATGCAGAGTTACATCTTTACACACTGTCACTATATAACAATGCATTATACAGGGCCAACTCTGTTCTTCTAGCAGGAGAAACTCACCAGACCCTGCACAATGTATAGAAGAATATATAGAAGAGCTCAGCTGGCCATGGATAATGCAGAGTTACATCTTTACACACTGTCACTATATAACAATGCATTATACAGGACCAACTCTGTTCTTCTAGCAGGAGAAACTCACCAGACTCTGCACAATGTATAGAATAATATATAGAAGAGCTCAGCTGGCCATGGATAATGCAGAGTTACATCTTTACACACTGTCACTTTATAACAATGCATTATACAGGGCCAACTCTGTTCTTCTAGCAGGAGAAACTCACGAGGCCCTGCACAATGTATGGAAGAATATATAAAAGAGCTCAGCTGGCCATGGATAATGCAGAGTTACATCTTTACACACTGTCACTATATAACAATGCATTATACAGGGCCAACTCTGTTCTTCTAGCAGGAGAAACTCACCAGACCCTGCACAATGTATAGAAGAATATATAGAAGAGTTCAGCTGGCCATGGATAATGCAGAGTTACATCTTTACACACTGTCACTTTATAACAATGCATTATACAGGGCCAACTCTGTTCTTCCAGCAGGAGAAACTCACCAGACCCTGCACAATGTATAGAATATATAGAAGAGCTCAGCTGGCCATGGATAATGCAGAGTTACATCATTACACACTGTCACTATATAACAATGCATTATACAGGGCCAACTCTGTTCTTCTAGCAGGAGAAACTCACCAGACCCTGCACAATGTATAGAAGAATATATAGAAGAGCTCAGCTGGCCATGGATAATGCAGAGTTACATCTTTACACACTGTCACTATATAACAATGCATTATACAGGACCAACTCTGTTCTTCTAGCAGGAGAAACTCACCAGACTCTGCACAATGTATAGAAGAATATATAGAAGAGCTCAGCTGGCCATGGATAATGCAGAGTTACATCTTTACACACTGTCACTTTATAACAATGCATTATACAGGGCCAACTCTGTTCTTCTAGCAGGAGAAACTCACCAGACCCTGCACAATGTATAGAGGAATATATAGAAGAGCTCAGCTGGCCATGGATAATGCAGAGTTACATCTTTACACACTGTCACTTTATAACAATGCATTATACCGGGCCAACTCTGTTCTTCTAGCAGGAGAAACTCACCAGACCATGCACAATGTATAGAAGAATATATAGAAGAGCTCAGCTGGCCATGGATAATGCAGAGTTACATCTTTACACACTGTTACTTTATAACAATGCATTATACAGGGCCAACTCTGTTCTTCTAGCAGGAGAAACTCTCCCAGACCCTGCACAATGTATAGAAGAATATATAGAAGAGCTCAGCTGGCCATGGATAATGCAGAGTTACATCTTTACACACTGTCACTTTATAACAAAGCATTATACAGGACCAACTCTGTTCTTCTAGCAGGAGCAACTCACCAGGCCCTGCACAATGTATAGAGGAATATATAGAAGAGCTCAGCTGGCCATGGATAATGCAGAGTTACATCTTTACAAACAGTCACTTTATAACAATGCATTATACAGGACCAACTCTGTTCTTCTAGCAGGAGAAACTCACCAGGCCCTGCACAATGTATAGAAGAATATATAGAAGAGCTCAGCTGGCCATGGATAATGCAGAGTTACATCTTTACACACGGTTACTTTATAACAATGCATTATACAGGACCAACTCTGTTCTTCTAGCATGAGAAACTCACCAGACCCTGCACAATGTATAGAAGAATATATAGAAGAGCTCAGCTGGCCATGGATAATACAGAGTTACATCTTTACACAATGTCACTTTATAACAATGCATTATACAGGGCCAACTCTGTTCTTCTAGCAGGAGAAACTCACCAGACCCTGCACAATGTATAGAAGAATATATAGAAGAGCTCAGCTGGCCATGGATAATGCAGAGTTACATCTTTACACACTGTCACTATATAACAATGCATTATACAGGACCAACTCTGTTCTTCTAGCAGGAGAAACTCACCAGACCCTGCACCATGTATAGAAGAATATATAGAAGAGCTGAGCTGGCCATGGATAATGCAGAGTTACATCTTTACACACTGTCACTTTATAACAATGCATTATACAGGACGAACTCTGTTCTTCTATCAGGAGAAACTCCCCAGACCCTGCACAATGTATAGAAGAATATATAGAAGAGCTCAGCTGGCCATGGATAATGCAGAGTTACATCTTTACACACTGTCACTTTATAACAATGCATTATACAGGACCAACTCTGTTCCTCTAGCAGGAGAAACTCACCAGACCATGCACAATGTATAGAAGAATATATAGAAGAGCTCAGCTGGCCATGGATAATGCAGAGTTACATCTTTACACACTGTTACTTTATAACAATGCATTATACAGGGCCAACTCTGTTCTTCTAGCAGGAGAAACTCTCCCAGACCCTGCACAATGTATAGAAGAATATATAGAAGAGCTCAGCTGGCCATGGATAATGCAGAGTTACATCTTTACACACTGTCACTTTATAACAAAGCATTATACAGGACCAACTCTGTTCTTCTAGCAGGAGCAACTCACCAGGCCCTGCACAATGTATAGAGGAATATATAGAAGAGCTCAGCTGGCCATGGATAATGCAGAGTTACATCTTTACAAACAGTCACTTTATAACAATGCATTATACAGGACCAACTCTGTTCTTCTAGCAGGAGAAACTCACCAGGCCCTGCACAATGTATAGAAGAATATATAGAAGAGCTCAGCTGGCCATGGATAATGCAGAGTTACATCTTTACACACGGTTACTTTATAACAATGCATTATACAGGACCAACTCTGTTCTTCTAGCATGAGAAACTCACCAGACCCTGCACAATGTATAGAAGAATATATAGAAGAGCTCAGCTGGCCATGGATAATACAGAGTTACATCTTTACACAATGTCACTTTATAACAATGCATTATACAGGGCCAACTCTGTTCTTCTAGCAGGAGAAACTCACCAGACCCTGCACAATGTATAGAAGAATATATAGAAGAGCTCAGCTGGCCATGGATAATGCAGAGTTACATCTTTACACACTGTCACTTTATAACAATGCATTATACTGGGCCAACTCTATTCTTCTAGCAGGAGAAACTCACCAGACTCTGCACAATGTATATAATAATATATAGAAGAGCTCAGCTGGCCATGGATAATGCAGAGTTACATCTTTACACACTGTCACTTTATAACAATGCATTATACAGGACCAACTCTGTTCTTCTAGCAGGAGAAACTCACCAGACCCTGCACCATGTATAGAAGAATATATAGAAGAGCTGAGCTGGCCATGGATAATGCAGAGTTACATCTTTACACACTGTCACTTTATAACAATGCATTATACAGGACGAACTCTGTTCCTCTAGCAGGAGAAACTCACCAGACCCTGCACAATGTATAGAAGAATATATAGAAGAGCTCAGCTGGCCATGGATAATGCAGAGTTACATCTTTACACACTGTCACTTTATAACAATGCATTATACAGGCCCAACTCTGCTCCTCTAGCAGGAGAAACTCACCAGACCCTGCACAATGTATAGAAGAATATATAGAAGAGCTCAGCTGGCCATGGATAATGCAGAGTTACATCTTTACACACTGTCACTTTATAACAATGCATTATACAGGACCAACTCTGTTCCTCTAGCAGGAGAAACTCACCAGACCATGCACAATGTATAGAAGAATATATAGAAGAGCTCAGCTGGCCATGGATAATGCAGAGTTACATCTTTACACACTGTTACTTTATAACAATGCATTATACAGGGCCAACTCTGTTCTTCTAGCAGGAGAAACTCTCCCAGACCCTGCACAATGTATAGAAGAATATATAGAAGAGCTCAGCTGGCCATGGATAATGCAGAGTTACATCTTTACACACTGTCACTTTATAACAATGCATTATACAGGACCAACTCTGTTCTTCTAGCAGGAGCAACTCACCAGGCCCTGCACAATGTATAGAGGAATATATAGAAGAGCTCAGCTGGCCATGGATAATGCAGAGTTACATCTTTACACACAGTCACTTTATAACAATGCATTATACAGGACCAACTCTGTTCTTCTAGCAGGAGAAACTCACCAGGCCCTGCACAATGTATAGAAGAATATATAGAAGAGCTCAGCTGGCCATGGATAATGCAGAGTTACATCTTTACACACGGTTACTTTATAACAATGCATTATACAGGACCAACTCTGTTCTTCTAGCAGGAGAAACTCACCAGACCCTGCACAATGTATAGAAGAATATATAGAAGAGCTCAGCTGGCCATGGATAATGCAGAGTTACATCTTTACACACTGTCACTTTATAACAATGCATTATACAGGGCCAGCTCTGTTCTTCTAGCTGGAGAAACTCACCAGACCCTGCACAATGTATAGAATATATAGAAGAGCTCAGCTGGCCATGGATAATGCAGAGTTACATCTTTACACACTGTCACTTTATAACAATGCATTATACAGGGCCAACTCTGTTCTTCTAGCAGGAGAAACTCATCAGACCCTGCACAATGTATGGAAGAATATATAGAGAGCTCAGCTGGTCATGGATAATGCAGAGTTACATCTTTACACACTGTCACTTTATAACAATGCATTATACAGGACCAACTCTGCTCCTCTAGCAGGAGAAACTCACCAGACCCTGCACAATGTATATAATATATAAAAGAGCTCAGCTGGCCATGGATAATGCAGAGTTACATCTTTACACACTGTCACTTTATAACAATGCATTATACAGGACCAACTCTGCTCCTCTAGCAGGAGAAACTCACCAGACCCTGCACAATGTATAGAAGAATATATAGAAGAGCTCAGCTGGCCATGGATAATGCAGAGTTACATCTTTACACACTGTCACTTTATAACAATACATTATACAGGGCCAACTCTGTTCTTCTATCAGGAGAAACTCACCAGACCCTGCACAATGTATAGAAGAATATATAGAAGAGCCCAGCTGGCCATGGATAATGCAGAGTTACATCTTTACACACTGTCACTATATAACAATGCATTATATAGGGCCAACTCTGTTCTTCTAGCAGGAGAAACTCACCAGGCCCTGCACAATGTATAGAAGAATATATAGAAGAGCTCAGCTGGCCATGGATAATGCAGAGTTACATCTTTACACACTGTCACTTTATAACAATGCATTATACAGGGCCAACTCTGTTCTTCTAGCAGGAGAAACTCACCAGACCCTGCACAATATATAGAAGAATATATAGAAGAGTTCAGCTGGCCATGGATAATGCAGAGTTATATCTTTACACACTGTCACTTTATAACAATGCATTATACAGGACCAACTCTGTTCTTCTAGCAGGAGAAACTCACCAGACCCTGCACAATATATAGAAGAATATATAGAAGAGCTCAGCTGGCCATGGATAATGCAGAGTTACATCTTTACGCACTGTCACTTTATAACAATGCATTATACAGGGCCAACTCTGTTCTTCCAGCAGGAGAAACTCACCAGACCCTGCACAATGTATAGAAGAATATATAGAAGAGCTCAGCTGGCCATGGATAATGCAGAGTTACATCTTTACACACTGTCACTTTATAACAATGCATTATACAGGACCAACTCTGTTCTTCTAGCAGGAGAAACTCACTAGACCCTGCACAATGTATAGAAGAATATATAGAAGAGCTCAGCTGGCCATGGATAATACAGAGTTACATCTTTACACACTGTCACTTTATAACAATGCATTATACAGGGCCAACTCTGTTCTTCTAGCAGGAGAAACTCACCAGACCCTGCACCATGTATAGAAGAATATATAGAAGAGCTCAGCTGGCCATGGATAATGCAGAGTTACATCTTTACACACTGTCACTTTATAACAATGCATTATACAGGACCAACTCTGTTCTTCTAGCAGGAGAAACTCACTAGACCCTGCACAATGTATAGAAGAATATATAGAAGAGCTCAGCTGGCCATGGATAATGCAGACTTACATCTTTACACACTGTTACTTTATAACAATGCATTATACAGGGCCAACTCTGTTCTTCTAGCAGGAGAAACTCACCAGACCCTGCACAATGTATAGAAGAATATATAGAAGAGCTCAGCTGGCCATGGATAATGCAAAGTTACATCTTTACACACTGTCACTTTATAACAATGCATTATACAGGGCCAACTCTGTTCTTCTAGCAGGAGAAACTCACCAGACCCGGCACAATGTATAGAGGAATATATAGAAGAGCTCAGCTGGCCATGGATAATGTATAGAATATATAGAGAGCTCAGCTGGCCATGGATAATGTATAGAATATATAGAGAGCTCAGCTGGTCCTGCATGGGAGATCTTTAGTGAATAGACCCCATAGAGTCTAGTATCATCTTATACCCAGTTTGTCACTTTGACTGTGAATTTTTTATTTTACAGTTGGATTTAATCCCAAAAACAAGCACCATCACAGCCTCTTACTGTGTCTCCTCATGACCTCCTGTGACCTCTCTGACCAAACCAAAGGCTGGAAAACTACACGCAAGATCGCGGTGAGTTTGTACGCGATGATCACGGGGATTTATTCCTGAAAGCGATCGTTGCAGAAAACTGAGAAGAGATTGGCCAACTTAAGGCCAAAGTAGCCACATTGGTCAAAAGCTCCTATTCCTCTGATTCCCTGCAAATTTCTCTTTCATGAATATAGTCTTTGGTCTCTTCAGTCAGATTAGCGCAGGGCAAACCTGAATCCCGCATGTGCGCATAGACAGGCCTCCTCTGCCGTGCGTAAAGAGCGCTAGGAGTGATCAGAGAATTTGTGCTGTAGGAGCGCACACTCCTCCAACCCCATGTTTACTACCGAATTGACTTAATCTGGGGAACCTTCCAATGCGTTTTGCATTGAACTTGTCATGGTACCACGTTTGTGAAAGATCCTAGAAAAACTGAAAAAAAAATTCTGGTGTAAAATTTAAAACGTTTAGCAATCAACAGCTCAGTGATTTCCAAGGTCAAAGACCTAAAATGTTTTTTTTTTTTTTTTTTATGTGACTGTAAAATTACCTTTGTTAACTTTTTTGTTTTTTTAATGGTTCAGCCATTATGGTTCCCTGCCTCTTCTTCTAAATACATATAATATTCGTAATTCTCAGTGGTCGCTGTTTAAATAAACAGTAACATTTATTACTGATGTGGGACACTGGGAAGAGAATGGATATTTGAAGTTTTTATATCATGGATTTCATGGTTGGTGAGCTAAAAGCTACAATTAGAAATCTCAACTAGCAAACAGAAAATGTCCGTTTGTTTGTCTAACGCGCTAAAAACTCTAGAACGCTGAACTTTAGAATCATAAGATTTGCATAGCTTATTCATGCTGGAATTTCTAGGTCATTGTGACTATTTTTTTTTAGTATGGAAGTTGGGGATGGGCAACAGGAGATTATGACATCAAGCTTTGGGGTACATCAGGGTCATATCAGAAGCAAATTTTGAGCTATCCAATTTTTGACCCCCGAATAAACATGGCAAAGCTAGGTATTAAAGCTAGTATATATATATATATATATATATATATATATATATATATATATATATATATTCATGCTCTGCTGTCAGTTCAATTTATATTAAACATTATTCATGAAGTATATCTCTGTACCTTATCAGTCAGTATATCTGTCTATCACTCTCTGTACCTTATCTGTCAGTATATCTGTCTATCAATCTATGTACCTTATCTGTCAGTATATCTGTCTATCAGTCTCTGTACCTTATCTGTCAGTATATCTGTCTATCAGTGTCTGTACCTTATCTGTCAGTATATCTGTCTATCAATCTCTGTACCTTATCTGTCAGTATATCT
The DNA here is from genome assembly GCA_036172795.1 of Pelodytes ibericus. Taxonomy (NCBI): domain Eukaryota; kingdom Metazoa; phylum Chordata; class Amphibia; order Anura; family Pelodytidae; genus Pelodytes; species Pelodytes ibericus. The sequence goes on from CM069857.1 coordinate 7,887,634, forward strand.
GTCTATCACTCTCTGTACCTTATCTGTCAGTATATCTGTCTATCAATCTCTGTACCTTATCTGTCAGTATATCTGTCTATCAGTCTCTGTACCTTATCTGTCAGTATATCTGTCTATCAATCTCTGTACCTTATCTGTCAGTATATCTGTCTATCACTCTCTGTACCTTATCTGTCAGTATATCTGTCTATCAATCTCTGCACCTTATCTGTCAGTATATCTGTCTATCAATCTCTGTACCTTATCTGTCAGTATATCTGTCTATCAGTCTCTGTACCTTATTTGTCAGTATATCTGTCTATCAGTCTCTGTACCTTATCTGTCAGTATATCTGTCTATCAATCTCTGCACCTTATCTGTCAGTATATCTGTCTATCAGTCTCTGTACCTTATCTGTCAGTATATCTGTCTATCAGTCTCTGTACATTATCTGTCAGTATATCTGTCTATCAATCTCTGTAACTTATCTGTCAGTATATCTGTCTATCAGTCTCTGTACCTTATCTGTCAGTATATCTGTCTATCAATCTCTGCACCTTATCTGTCAGTATATCTGTCTATCAATCTCTGTACCTTATCTGTCAGTATATCTGTCTATCAGTCTCTGCACCTTATCTGTCAGTATATCTGTCTATCAGTCTCTGCACCTTATCTGTCAGTATATCTGTCTATCAGTCTCTGTAACTTATCTGTCAGTATATCTGTCTATCAGTCTCTGTACCTTATTTGTCAGTATATCTGTCTATCAATCTCTGTAACTTATCTGTCAGTATATCTGTCTATCAATCTCTGTACCTTATCTGTCAGTATATATGTCTATCAGTCTCTGTACCTTATCTGTCAGTATATCTGTCTATCAGTCTCTGTAACTTATCTGTCAGTATATCTGTCTATCAGTCTCTGTACCTTATCTGTCAGTATATCTGTCTATCAGTCTCTGTACCTTATCTGTCAGTATATCTGTCTATCAGTCTCTGTACCTTATCTGTCAGTATATCTGTCTATCAATCTCTGTAACTTATCTGTCAGTATATCCTCAACAATAAAAAACATAACGAATGGAAAGGCCCCAGGCCCCGATGGTTATACTGCTAAATTTTATAAATTTCTCGAACCTATAATAGTTCCCTTATTACGAAAATTCTTTTCGGAGATTGGAAACTCTAAGAAAATCTCCTCGGATTTGTTGGAAGCCACGATTTCCCCCATCCTGAAGCCAAATAAGGATCCACACTTTATAAGTAATTATCGCCCGATCTCACTCATAAGTCTAGATATAAAGATCCTTTCCAAAATCCTAGCCGATAGGCTTAGCTTAGTTATTTCAGATTTAATACATCCAGATCAATCAGGATTTGTGAAAGCGAGACCAGGAACCGATAATGTATGGAAAATACTGAACATCATACAAGCTGTAAACAGGAAACTTCTTCCTACAGTATTTATCTCTGTCGACGCTGAAAAAGCGTTTGATAGAGTAAGTTGGAACTTCTTGTTTGCCTCTTTGAACGGCTTCGGGATGGGGGGACTCTTTAGGGACACGATTTTAGCACTATATTCCTCTCCCAAAGCTAAGATCTATGGTAACGGTTTAGACTCAGACTGGTTGTCTGTGGGAAATGGAACGAGACAGGGGTGTCCCTTAGCCCCACTCCTTTATATCCTTACAATTAAACCATTGGCAACTTGTATTAGACAACACAATGATATTACAGGGATATATCTTGGAAATATACAACAGAAAATAACACTTTTTGCTGACGATATAATAGTGACATTATAAAATCCTGATCACTCAATACCCGCTACCCTTAAATGCATAAAGGAATATAGCATATTTTATATCTGTCTATCAATCTCTGTATCTTATCTGTCAGTATATCTGTCTATCAATCTCTGTAACTTAACTGTCAGTATATCTGTCTATCAATCTCTGTACCTTATCTGTCAGTATATCTGTCTATCAGTCTCTGTACCTTATCTGTCAGTATATCTGTCTATCAATCTCTGTACCTTATCTGTCAGTATATCTGTCTATCAATATCTGTACCTTATCTGTCAGTATATCTATCAGTCTCTGTATCTTATCTGTCAGTATATCTGTCTGTCAATCTCTGCACCTTATCTGTCAGTATATCTGTCTATCAGTCTCTGTACCTTATCTGTCAGTATATCTGTCTATCAGTCAATGTACCTTATCTGTCAGTATATCTGTCTATCAATCTCTGTATCTTATCTGTCAGTATATCTGTCTATCAATCTCTGTACCTTATCAGTCAGTATATCTGTCTATTAATCTCTGCACCTTATCTGTCAGTATATCTGTCTATCAGTCTCTATACCTTATCTGTCAGTATACCTGTCTATCAATCTCTGTACCTTATCTGTCAGTATATCTGTCTATCAATCTCTGTACCTTATCTGTCAGTATATCTGTCTATCAATCTCTGTACCTTATCTGTCAGTATATCTGTCTGTCAGTCTCTGTACCTTATCTGTCAGTATATCTGTCTATCAATCTCTGTACCTTATCTGTCAGTATATCTGTCTATCAATCTCTGTACCTTATCTGTCAGTATATCTGTCTATCAATCTCTGTAACTTATCTGTCAGTATATCTGTCTATCAGTCTCTGTACCTTATCTGTCAGTATATCTGTCTATCAATCTCTGTACGTTATCTGTCAGTATATCTGTCTATCAATCTCTGTACCTTATCTGTCAGTATATCTGTCTATCAATCTCTGTACCTTATCTGTCAGTATATCTGTCTATCAATCTCTGTACCTTATCTGTCAGTATATCTGTCTATCAGTCTCTGTACCTTATCTGTCAGTATATCTGTCTATCAGTCTCTGTACCTTATCTGTCAGTATATCTGTCTATCAATCTCTGCACCTTATCTGTCAGTATATCTGTCTATCAGTCTCTGCACCTTATCTGTCAGTATATCTGTCTATCAATCTCTGCACCTTATCTGTCAGTATATCTGTCAGTCTCTGTACCTTATCTGTCAGTATATCTGTCTATCAATCTCTGTACCTTATCTGTCAGTATATCTGTCTGTCTATCAGTCTCTGTACCTTATCTGTCAGTATATATGTCTATCAATCTCTGTACCTTATCTGTCAGTATATCTGTCTATCAGTCTCTGTACCTTATCTGTCAGTATATATGTCTATCAATCTCTGTACCTTATCTGTCAGTATATCTGTCTATCAATCTCTGTACCTTATCTGTCAGTATATCTGTCTATCAATCTCTGTACCTTATCTGTCAGTATATCTGTCTGTCTATCAGTCTCTGTACCTTATCTGTCAGTATATATGTCTATCAATCTCTGTACCTTATCTGTCAGTATATATGTCTATCAATCTCTGTACCTTATCTGTCAGTATATCTGTCTATCAGTCTCTGTACCTTATCTGTCAGTATATATGTCTATCAATCTCAGTACCTTATCTGTCAGTATATCTGTCTATCAATCTCTGTACCTTATCTGTCAGTATATCTGTCTATCAATCTCTGTACCTTATCTGTCAGTATATCTGTCTGTCTATCAGTCTCTGTACCTTATCTGTCAGTATATCTGTCTGTCTATCAGTCTCTGTACCTTATCTGTCAGTATATATGTCTATCAATCTCTGTACCTTATCTGTCAGTACATCTGTCTATCAGTCTCTGTACCTTATCTGTCAGTATATCTGTCTATCAGTCTATGTACCTTATCTGTCAGTATATATGTCTATCAATCTCTGTACCTTATCTGTCAGTATATCTGTCTATCAATCTCTGTACCTTATCTGTCAGTATATCTGTCTGTCAATCTCTGCACCTTATCTGTCAGTATATATGTCTATCAATCTCTGTACCTTATCTGTCAGTATATCTGTCTATCAGTCTCTGTACCTTATCTGTCAGTATATATGTCTATCAATCTCTGTACCCTATCTGTCAGTACATCTGTCTATCAGTCTCTGTACTTTATCTGTCAGTATATCTGTCTATCAGTCTATGTACCTTATCTGTCAGTATATCTGTCTATCAGTCTCTGTACCTTATCTGTCAGTATATATGTCTATCAATCTCTGTACCTTATCTGTCAGTACATCTGTCTATCAGTCTCTGTACTTTATCTGTCAGTACATCTGTCTATCAGTCTCTGTACTTTATCTGTCAGTATATCTGTCTATCAGTCTCTGTACCTTATCTGTCAGTATATCTGTCTATCAGTCTCTGTACCTTATCTGTCAGTATATCTGTCTATCAGTCTCTGTACTTTATCTGTCAGTATAATTTCAACGGGATTTGAAAAAAGTAAATAAAATAGTTGATCTTTAGGTTCTATGAATCGGAAAAAAATGTATACAGTGAATGCAGAGAATACGAATATCTGATTACATCTTAGTTGGTAAAGTTGGGCAATGGAATAGATAGAAGGCAGTGTTCTGACATCAGGCACAGGAGGCAGAGGGGAGGCGGAGGGGAGGGGAGGCGGAAGGGAGGGGAGGCAGAGGGGAGGGGAGGTGGAGGGGAGGCGAAGGGGGAGGGGAGGCGGAGGGGAGGCGGACGGGAGGGGGACGGGAGGGGAGGCAGAGGGCAGCCGATTCTCGTGGAAATCTGGGCGGGGTCTTGAGTTTTAAGAAGTTTTTCCAACCGCGGTCCATCTATTCGCTCACCTATTATTACTAAGACAGAAGCAGATATATTTGTACAGTTCTTCCTCCATGTTCAGGAGCGCCAAACCAAGTTTGATGTATGCGTGGAAAGAGTCGGGGGGGGGGGGGGGGGGGCTTGGTTCATATTGTGTATTGCGTCTATAATAAAGTCTTTGATTAATATTAAATCCCTGCTTTGTATATAACCTGAACCCTGTATAATCTCTCTATTTTCAGGAACTCATCTATAAAGAATTTTTTTCTCAGGGAGACCTGGTAAGGTTACACCCTATAGAAACTGTAATTAACCTTCTCTATGCCTTGCAAACTGACCTCTGCCCACCTGGTCCTTCCCAGTCCATTGGCAATTTGGTAACCAGTGACATTTTCATTAATTCAGAAAGTGCCATTACTTATTCCTCAGCGCTGGGCACTTGGCTGGCAGCCATTAAGCTCTCTTTCGTATATAAATCCCTGTGTGTGTACCTGTGACCCAACGTAATTGTTTTCCCCCTCTGGTTTGCAGGAGAAAGCCATGGGAAACCGGCCAAGCGAGATGATGGACCGGGAAAAGGCCTACATCCCTGAACTGCAGATCAGCTTCATGGAGCACATTGCAATGCCCATATACAAGTGAGTTTTACAATGTCACTTTCCACTATAGCAGCCCCTTAGCATCTTTATATAAGCCCCTTAGCATCATTATACAAGCCCCACAGCAGCATTATACCAGCCCCACAGCATCATTATACCAGCCCTACAGCATCTTTATATCAGCCCCAAAGCATCATAATACCAGCCCCTTAGCATCATTATATCACCCCCAAATCATCCTTATACCAGCCACATAGCATATTTTTATCAGCCACACAGCATCCTTATATCAGCCCCACGGCATCCTTATATCAGCCCCATGGCATCCTTATATCAGCCCATGGCATCCTTATATCAGACCCATGGCATCCTTATATGAGACCCATGGCATCCTTATATCAGCCCCATGGCATCTTTATATCAGCCCCATGGCATCCTTATATCAGCCCCACGGCATCCTTATATCAGCCCCACGGCATCCTTATATCAGCCCCATGGCATCTTTATATCAGCCCCATGGCATCCTTATATCAGCCCCATGGCATCCTTATATCAGCCCCACGGCATCCTTATATCAGCCCCACGGCATCCTTATATCAGCCCCACGGCATCCTTATATCAGCCCCATGGCATCCTTATATCAGCCCCATGGCATCCTTATATCAGACCCATGGCATCCTTATATTAGCCCCATGGCATCCTTATATCAGCCCCATGGCATCTTTATATCAGCCCCATGGCATCCTTATATCAGCCCCACGGCATCCTTATATCAGCCCCACGGCATCCTTATATCAGCCCCATGGCATCCTTATATCAGCCCCATGGCATCCTTATATCAGCCCCATGGCATCCTTATATCAGCCCGATGGCATCCTTATATCAGCCCCATGGCATCCTTATATCAGCCCGATGGCATCTTTATATCAGCCCCATGGCATCCTTATATTAGCCCCATGGCATCCTTATATTAGCCCCATAGCATCATTATATCAGCCCCACAGCATCCTTATATCAGCCCAAGAGCATCATTATATCAGCCCAAGAGCAAATTCTGGTGCAATGTGGAATTGCTAAGGGAATTCAAACTTATAACCAAAATAGCAGAGTTAGATAAATTATCCCATTCAGCTGAAGGAGGGAACTTTTCCAACTTAGCTACTTTGGCTTTAAGTTCTCAATTCCCTCTTTCCTGAATGAATCCCATTGTGAGTATTGATGAGTAGGAAGGTATGGTGCAATGCTGCCTTGTCTCCTCTCTCCCCAGGTTACTGAAAGAACTGTTCCCTCGCTCCTCTGAACTCTACGAGAGGGTGGCCACCAACAGGGAGAAGTGGACACGGGTCTCTCACAAGTTCACCATCAGAGGCCTGCCCAGTAATAACTCCTTGGACTTCCTGGACGAGGAATACGACATCCAGGAAAACATGGACGACGAGGTGAAGATGAATGGCTGTCTGGACCGCAAAGGACACTGAGTTGGTGGGCCAACATCTCTAGACGAGGAGCATGGACACGCGTTTCACTCTTTCTTGTCCTTTTCAGCATATTTTTAGCCTCCGTCCGAGGTGTGAGGATTGTGTCAAATCCTAGGGTGATTTTTTTGCAGTCTGTGTGCCGTGCAATGTATTTCACACCAAACAACTACATGGGGGGTATCTCCTCGCACCCCAAGGATGGAAATGCCCTCAAGGGTTTTGCTGCCCAGCTCATCAGGTTGGTCCACCCTGGAGATGTATTATCCTGGCTCCGAATGGCTGCATCGTGCACAGAATATTGAGAAAAGGAACATTCTACGAGGCGTAGACCCTGGATATGGCCCCTATGGCCGATTTACAGAGATGGGAGAAAAATGCTGGTGTCTCTGCCAGGGAACCTCTCTTTTCCCACCCAATGTATTTGGTTACTTCCTATTTCCCCTTTAATCTAACACTATGTCTCCCCGAGAGCCAAATTCTAGGAATATTCGGACTTCCTACTGTGGACGACCCATTCCTCTTACTAGTTCAGCCAGTGACGGGTCTCCGTGGAAGATGGAGTACCACCACCTGACTCTGTGATGTGTGGGGGCTTTGCCCAGTTGGCAGAGCCAGACCAACGAAGGTGACTTGTTTTTGGTTATGTGACAGTCTTTATTACAAAGCCAACAACCCTTTTTCTTTGGGGGGGGGGCTGCTTGATTTACGTGTCACAGAGTGGGGTGAGGAGAGGGCTAAAACAACACTGGATCTTATAAGGTCTCAAGAAAAACGCTGCAAAAGGATGTATTTTTTGCTTATTTTTGATATTGAAATGTAGAGCATAAGTCACAAGCTTATGATATATAACAAGAATTTTCTCTTGTGTTTTATCTGTATGTTGGATGCTGCTCCTTTACTCTGGTATCTTAGGGCTTTAGAATATGACATCACAGAACCGATAGACTCAAAAGGCTTTGATTTTCCGACATGCAACTCCCTGCCACCCCCTGGCTCACTCATTTTTACCCCACTAAATAACCCATGTGCTCCTACTTCACGATGCTAAGTTAATACGGCTTCGTACATTGGCGCAAATGAGACCATCTGAGATGTGGCTTAGCCTGGCACCATCTCCTTAATACGTCAAAGGAACCGGCTCTTGTAGGATGACCGTCTGCAGAGAGTGTACTTACCTCTAGAGATCACAAATAAGAAGTGTAGTGTTCATGATGATGTCATTATGTCATAAGTCTGAGATTATGACACCTCTACATTGACAGCTATGGGTGATGGGATGTCTGCCATGCTTGGTTCTCATTGGCTGCTTTGTGTTGGTATTTGAACATTAACACACAGATACAGACTGTAGATCTATAGATAATTACCGCACACTGGGAGCTATTCACTGAAAGGAGAGTTAAGGGGAGATAATTATGTAATGTCAGTGATGTAACTATACATTGTGCAGGGCCTGGGGAGTATTTCCTGCTAGAAGAGCTCAGCTGGCCATGGATAATGTGTAGAAGAATATATAGAAGAGCTCTGCTGGTCATGGATAATGCAGAGTTACATCTTTACACACTGTCACTTTATAACAATGCATTATACAGGAACAACTCTGTTCTTCTAGCAGGAGAAACTCACCAGGCCCTGCACAATGTATAGAAGAATAAATGGAAGAGCTCAGCTGGCCATGGATATTGCAGAGTTACATCTTTACACACTGTCACTTTATAACAATACATTATACAGGGCCAACTCTGTTCTTCTAGCAGGAGAAACTCACCAGACCCTGCACAATGTATAGAAGAATATATAGAAGAGCTCCGCTGGCCATGGATAATGCAGAGTTACATCTTTACACACTGTCACTTTATAACAATGCATTATACGGGGCCAACTCTGTTCTTCTAGCAGGAGAAACTCACCAGACCCTGCACAATGTATAGAGGAATATATAGAAGAGCTCCGCTGGCCATGGATAATGCAGAGTTACATCTTTACACACTGTCACTGTATAACAATGCATTATACAGGGTCAACTCTGTTCTTCTAGCAGGAGAAACTCACCAGACCCTGTACAATGTATAGAATATATAGAAGAGCTCAGCTGGCCATGGATAATGCAGAGTTACATATTTACACACTGTCACTTTATAACAATGCATTATACAGGGTCAACTCTGTTCTTCTAGCAGGAGAAACTCACCAGACCCTGCACAATGTATAGAAGAATACAAAGAAGAGCTCAGCTGGCCATGGATAATGCAGAGTTACATCTTTACACACTGTCACTTTATAACAATGCATTATACAGAGCCAACTCTGTTCTTCTAGCAGGAGAAACTCACCAGACCCTGCACAATGTATAGAAGAATATATAGAAGAGCTCAGCTGGCCATGGATAATGCAGAGTTACATATTTACACACTGTCACTTTATAACAATGCATTATACAGGGTCAACTCTGTTCTTCTAGCAGGAGAAACTCACCAGGCCCTGCACAATGTATAGAAGAATACAAAGAAGAGCTCAGCTGGCCATGGATAATGCAGAGTTACATCTTTACACACTGTCACTTTATAACAATGCATTATACAGAGCCAACTCTGTTCTTCTAGCAGGAGAAACTCACCAGACCCTGCACAATGTATAGAAGAATATATAGAAGAGCTCAGCTGGCCATGGATAATGCAGAGTTACATTTTTACACACTGTCACTTTATAACAATGCATTATACAGGGCCAACTCTGTTCTTCTAGCAGGAGAAACTCACCAGGCCCTGCACAATGTATAGAAGAATATATAGAAGAGCTCAGCTGGCCATGGATAATGCAGAGTTACATCTTTACACACTGTCACTTTATAACAATGCATTATACAGGGCCAACTCTGTTTTTCTAGAAGGAGAAACTCACCAGACCCTGCACAATGTATAGAAGAATATATAGAAGAGCTCAGCTGGCCATGGATAATGCAGAGTTACATCTTTACACACTGTCACTTTATAACAATGCATTATACAGGGCCAACTCTGTTCTTCTAGCAGGAGAAACTCACCAGGCCCTGCACAATGTATAGAGGAATATATAGAAGAGCTCAGCTGGCCATGGATAATGCAGAGTTACATCTTTACACACTGTCACTTTATAACAATGCATTATACAGGACCAACTCTGTTCTTCTAGCAGGAGAAACTCACCAGGCCCTGCACAATGTATAGAGGAATATATAGAGAGCTCAGCTGGCCATGGATAATGCAGAGTTACATCTTTACACACTGTCACTGTATACAGGGCCGGCCTTAGGCCATTCCCTTGGTGCCCCTCCCCCCCCCCCCCCCCCCCGCCCCCCCACTGAATATCAACATAAAAAAAAGAGAAAAAAATATTTGTACCACATAATTATTATTAATTAGTAAAAAATGTGGAAGTGCAAAAAAGTACAATAATAAATAACTGGAAACACTGGTTGTAATAACGTACATTAAAATAGAAATATACAGCTAACTTTGCAATCTTTGTAACAAATGCAATTTTTTTAAATTAGTGAAAAATCATGCAAACAATTACAATAATAAATACCAGTTAACACCAATAGCAGTAATGTACATTATACATGTTACATGTAGCAAAACACAGCTAACAGTGCAATCTTTGTAATATATAACTTTTTAATTAGAAATAACCTATGTGCAATGAAGACTGGTAACAATAAAACACACATTCTGGCAAATAATACTAATCTGAAGCTCCAAACACAACTTTACGTGCTTTTGCCTTGGCAAACTCATCAATCATGTCGAACGTCTTCAATACATCGCTTGCGATGGATAATACTGATAAAGATGTTAGTCTGTCATCAGTCATTGATGATCTCAGATATGTCTTAATGAGCTTTAACTTGGAAAAGCTGCGTTCCCCTGAGGCCACAGAGACAGGAATCGTGAACAGAATCCGCAAGGCTCTCCACATGTCTGGAAATGTGTCAGTCAGGCCATTTCTCACTATGAAATTGAGTGTGTGGCGGGGAGCTGTGGCAGGCTTTGAATATACCAAAGCTCCTTGGAAAGGTCTAGACCATTAATGTCTGATTGGCTGCTCTTCTCTAACGCCTTCTGTAACTGCAAGCAACAGTCCCTTAAGTTTTCTCTTGCTGGAAGACTTTTCATATTGTACAGAAATCTCCAGACGTTGTTGTGGTTTTCGATCTGGGTAAAGCGTTCCTCCAAAGATTGAGCAGCAGTATCAACCAAAACATAACAAAAAATTCAATTTTAAACTTCTGTGTGGGATCAGTTAATGGTTCATCTTGGCTTTCATATTCAAACAAGGCCTTTTTTCTGTGGATACGAGATTACTTTTTAAAAACAGGCTCCACTTTTTCTGCTAGTTCCTCCTTTGCAACCTGAAAAGATCTTTCAAATCCAGACTCTCTGAAATTTATTAAAAAACTGTGACATTTCTGGATTAGGTCTGAGACCAAAATGATATCAGCAGCCTCATTCTGCATAGCTTCTCTCACAATATGTCACACCAAACACACAATGACATAATGAATTGGAACTCCACAATCTGCTGGTACAGGGTGTTCGTCTCATGACAGATGTTTGGTTCAGTGTGGGTTTCCTCAGACAAAACAATCAATGATTCCTGTATTTCGTCAAGATTACGTTTTAGGGGTTTAAGACAATTTATACGGCATTCCCACCGAGTGGTGCACAAAGGCTTTAAAGTGAGTCCAGTTACATGGTCAGTCCAAATTATCCAACGCTTTATACATCCTGAGAACAGGACATAAATTCGTTGAATGATACCAAATAGATGCATTGATTCCCTGCATGAACGTACTGCATCTCCAATAACAAGACAAAGGCAATGACATCCACTTGGTACAAACACTGCTCTTGGATTTAGATTTAAAATTTTGGACAGAGCTCTGTTGTTTTTTTACTGCCATATTGGCTCCATTGTCATAACCTTGTCCACGACAATTGTCAATGTCCAAATTTTTTTCACAAAGAAATTCAAGGAAGAAATGACTTAATCCTTTTCCAGTTGTGTCCTCTACTTTACTGAAACCTAAGAAATGTTCCTTTACTTGAAAATTCCCAGAAATGTCTTCCACAAATCGAACAGTAAATGACATCTGCTCCTTATGGCTAATATCTGGAGTGCAATCCAGGATAATTGAGCAATATTTTGCATTTCTGCAGCGTTGTAAAATGTCCTCCATTACCTGTTTTGCCATAAGATTTATTATTTCGTTTTGGATAGTTTTTCCGCAGTAGTGGTCTGCAGTTTCTTTTGATACCACCCTGCGTAAGTGTTCTGCCATCACATTGTCATATTTTCCTAAAAGTTCCACAAGGCCTGAACAATTTCCATTATTGGAGGTAAAAAGTCGATCTGAAGATCCTCTGAAGGCCAGATTACGCTCCGCTAAAAACTGGACAATGTCTAACAGTCTCTCCGTCACTGATCTCCAGTGCTGCCTTTCACGGTTCATCAGTTTTGATCAATTGCATGTTTTGATTTCAATCTCAGTTGTGTTTTTGTCCACATTTGCTGGGCTACAAAATGACTGCTGGAAGTTTCATGCGATTTAGAAATAGTTGACATATGTGTCCGGTCATCCGATCCTCCTAGGTCAAGTGATGTTCTAGGATTCTTTATTAGCAGATGGAGAGTAAACCAACCATCGCCGTGTTTGTTCTTCACCACTGTCTAATTGTCTTTTGTAGAATGCAGTAGAAAAATGTCGATTATGGGCATCTTTTTTAAAATCAACATCAGTCACCTGTACAGGACCAACATCTAGAATACTATCAACAGTCCTAGAAATCAATTTTGGCCACGAAGCAGGATCTGTTAAGCTTGATGTTTCACATATGTTCAAGGTATCAAAAGCCACAGGACCAGAAGGTGTAGAAGAATCCTCACATTCCCATGATGATGTTGATGCTGAAGGCTCACTGAGCTGAACATATACATCACTTTGGCTGCTGTCTGCGTCTTCGTTTTCTTCTGTGGTTTGTAAACCACTAGGTGCCGGTCTTACAAAATATTTTTTTAATGATCCAGCACTAGGGTTGCCACCTTTTCTTCAGAAAAATACCGGCCTTGGTACTGTCTCCATAGACTTAATATTGGCCTTAAGCCAATTTTTTACCGGCCTGCCGGTAAAATACCAGCCAGGTGGCAACCCTATCCAGCACTCTTCTGGTCCTCTAAATCCTTAAAGGCCTTTCGTTTTCGATTTTGGGCACCTGACAGTTTTATGGGACCCATAAAGCTGCTATAAGATAAAACAATAAAAAGTACATTTAGAAAGAGGCCCTTTATAAGTATTGGTTCAAACTGAGTATCTGCTTGTTGTCCATGTAAGATTAGCAGCAGTGTACAGATAGTATTAATCTAATAAACGGAGTACTCCAATATGTGCACCAAATAAAGTATAGATAAACCAAATACCAAATAACATAGAGCGTAACTAAATACCACACTATAACATAGTGATCAGTTGGATAATATATACAAACCCTGTATCGCAGGGATAGAGCAACCAATTTACACAACCAGTATACCAGATGTAGATCAACTGCATAATCCATACAAACCCTCTAGTTCAGGTATAGATCAAATTAATAAAACATGGAAACATAGCATTGCACATATAGATCAACTAAAGACATACCTTGTATTTACACGTATGGCGTAAATAAGTAACAAATGGAAACATAGCATTGCAGTTATCCAGCTACTGAATCACATACAACTCACATGCAAAAGCAACTTTAAAAAGGTATGGATCAAATAAATAATGGTGGAAACCTTAAATTACATGAATACATCACAGGCTGCACAGATAATGTCAGGCATACATAAACTGACTTTTGGTACTCAAATTCACATTTGTTTTGTGAGAACCAAAAGCCAGTTCATCTATTGTTAAATCAAGAGCAATGTTGTCATTGCATTACAGTCAATCACAATACTGCGCATGTATAAATAATGCCCTTAAGATTCTGTAGACACACACACAGTGACAAATATGATTAAATCAGACTAAGACTTTTTCAAATGTCAATACATTTATGATACCCTAAAGGAGACCTTTATATATACATATATATACATATCAATTTTGTTTTTTAATAAATATACAGATCCAAATGGTGCTGATAAGCACAAGACATTAGGGCAAGTCTACTGTATATTGTGTATCCTTGCTCAATAATAAGTGAGTATAATAAACATAGTCAAAATACGGGAGACAGTTGAATGTATTTTTTTTTTTAGACACAGTGACCATAATTTTTATTTAGTGTAGATACACAATATACAGTAGACTTGCCCTAATGTCTTGTGCTTATCAGCACCATTTGGATCTGTATATTTATTAAAAAACAAAATTGGTATGGGTCTCCTTTAGGGTATTATAAATGTATTGACATTTGAAAAAGTCTTAGTCTGATTTAATTATATTTGTCACTGTGTGTGTCTACAGAATCTTAAGGGCATTGTTTATACATGCGTAGTATTGTGATTGACATTTGGATCTGTATATTCATTAAATGGATTTTTACTGTAAATAGACAGTAGCTGTTATAACGTTTTTACTTATTTTCTCTTTATATGGAGCAGCACCTACTTGTTGCTGCTGAATTTGCTTCCCCAGATGATCCAGATGCCAGACGTTATTTAAGGGCAGGGCAGCCAGAGAAAGTCTCGTGAGGACTCATGGGACGTGTCACATGACTCGCACAGCGTCGTGACGCGTGACATGACGTCACGACGCTGGACGCCATCACTTTATTGAGATCCGACGACGGAGGAGGCAGCAGTGGCGGCTTGTCTTCACATCGAGAGGGCTGGTGCGGGGAGATTTCCCCGACCAGCGCCTATGAGATCTCCCCACCAGCACAAACAGCTTGCAGGAGGCTTCAGTGGCGGCGCCCTGTGGGGTGTGGCGCTCTGTGCGATCGCGCAGGTCGCACACACCTATGGCCGGCCCTGACTGTATAACAATGCATTATACAGGGCCAAATCTGTTCTTCTAGCACGAGAAACTCACCAGACCCTGCACAATGTATAGAAGAATACATAGAAGAGCTCAGCTGGCCATGGATAATGCAGAGTTACATCTTTACACACTGTCACTTTATAACAATGCATTATACAGGACCAACACTGTTCTTCTAGCAGGAGAAACTCACCAGGCCCTGCACAATGTATAGAGGAATATATAGAAGAGCTCAGCTGGCCATGGATAATGCAGAGTTACATCTTTACACACTGTCACTTTATAACAATGCATTATACAGGACCAACTCTGTTCTTCTAGCAGGAGAAACTCACCAGACCCTGCACAATGTATAGAAGAATATATAGAAGAGCTCAGCTGGCCATGGATAATGCAGAGTTATATCTTTACACACTGTCACTATATAACAATGCATTATACAGGACCAACTCTGTTCTTCTAGTAGGAGAAACTCACCAGACCCTGCACAATGTATAGAAGAATATATAGAAGAGCTCAGCTGGCCATGGATAATGCAGAGTTACATCTTTACACACTGTCACTTTATAACAATGCATTATACAGGGCCAACTCTGTTCTTCTAGCAGGAGAAACTCACCAGACCCTGCACAATGTATAGAAGAATATATAGAAGAGCTCCGCTGGCCATGGATAATGCAGAGTTACATCTTTACACACAGTCACTTTATAACAATGCATTAACTCAGCTGCACCTCAGTTTAGTGAATAGCTCCCAATTTACTGCACACTGATCCTTCCACAAGTAACCAATCCATAGGACAAGACGTTATAATCCAGCAGTAACCAAAGTCTGAGATTATTAAGGGGGCTCTATAACTTAAACATTGCTCATACTGTGCATGTAGAGAATTCAATATCATTAAACATGATCTATACATCGGGTTGCCACCGGGCCAGTAATTTACCAGCACAGCCGGTATTTAGGGTCTTCAGGCCGGGGCCGGTATATTAGAGCAAAGCCCAGTATTTTCCTTCCCCAGACCCCAGTACTTACCTCCTTGCTGCCGTCTCCCGGTGCAGGTCCGTGGCTGTGAGGGAAGCGTTGTGCACTCCCCTCCAGCCAATGCGCATTCAATAAAGTTTGATTAAATTTTTTTCAACAAACTTTATTGAATGCACATTG
Organism: Pelodytes ibericus; assembly: GCA_036172795.1. NCBI lineage: Eukaryota > Metazoa > Chordata > Amphibia > Anura > Pelodytidae > Pelodytes > Pelodytes ibericus. Next base: position 7,903,536 of record CM069857.1, read on the forward strand.
GCTGGAGGGGAGCGCACAATGCTTCCCTCACAGTCACGGACCTGCACCGGGAGACAGCAGCAAGGAGGTAAGTACTGGGGTCTGGGTAAGGGGGGAGAAGGGTGGCATAACGAGCATATTGAGTGGCTAAATCCTGGCATATTGAGGAGCGTAACCCTGGCATATTAATAGGCATAACCCTGGAATATTGAGTAGCATAATCCTGGCATATTAATTGTCATAACCCTGGCATATTAATTGTCATAACCCTGGCATATTAATTGGGAAAATCCTGGCATATTAATTGGCATAACCCTGGCATATTAATTGGGAAAATCCTGGCATATTAATTGGCATAACCCTGGCATATTAATTGGGAGAATCCTGGCATATTAATTGGCAAAATCCTGGCATATTAATTGGCATAGCCCTGGCATATTAATTGGCAAAATCCTGGCATATTAAATGGCTATTAAACGCTATTGGGGGGCAAAATCCTGGCATATTGAGGGGCAAAATATTGGCATATTGAATGGCTAAATACTGGCATACTGAGTGGCAAAATACTGACTTATTGAGTGGCAAAATACTGACTTATTGAGTGGCAAAATATTACTGGCATATTGACCAACTGCTCCCAACCACCCTTCATATTACATTAGACCTGGATAACATGCTTGTGAGGGTAGGTGGGGCGGGTGGGAGATATTGTCGGAGAGGTAGGTGAAGTTAGTGAGAGAGAGTGACAGTCTGTGAGAGAGTGAGTAAAAGTCTGTGTGTGAGCAAGAGAGACAGTCTGTGTGTGTGATAGACAGCATGTGTGCGTGTGTGTGTGCGCGTGTATATGATATATAAATATATATATATATATATATATATATATATAGACACACACACGCTTTTCATTTCAGTGATATATTTCGGCAGTATGTAGGATGTATATACACACACACAATCCAATTCATGTAAAGTGCAGCCCGGCAGTATGTAGGATGTATATACACACACACAATCCAATTCATGTAAAGTGCAGCCTGGCAGTATGTAGGATGTATATACACACACACAATCCAATTCATGTAAAGTGCAGCCTGACAGTATGTAGGATGTATATACACACAGACACACACAATCCAATTCATGTAAAGTGTTCATGTAAATCCTACATACTGCCGGGCTGCACTTTACATGAATTGGATTGTGTGTGTGTATATATATCCTACATACTGCCGGGCTGCACTTTACATGAATTGGATTGTGTGTGTGTGTGTATACATCCTACATACTGCCAGGCTGCACTTTACATGAATTGGATTGTGTGTGTGTATATATATCCTACATACTGCCAGGCTGCACTTTACATGAATTGGATTGTGTGTGTGTATATATATCCTACATACTGCCAGGCTGCGCTTTACATGAATTGGATTGTGTGTGTATATCCATCCTACATACTGCCGGGCTACTCTTTACATGAATTGGATTGTGTGTGTGTGTGTGTGTGTGTATATACATCCTACATACTGCCGGGCTGCACTTTACATGAATTGGATTGTGTGTGTATATCCATCCTACATACTGCCGGGCTACTCTTTACATGAATTGGATTGTGTGTGTGTATATACATCCTACATACTGCCGGGCTGCACTTTACATGAATTGGATTGTGTGTGTGTGTATATATATCCTACATACTGCCGGGCTGCATGTTACATGAATTGGATTGTGTGTGTGTATATACATCCTACATACTTTGAGTAATTTCCACACTGTAGATTTGTATCATAAAATGCTAAATAACAAAGTGACTGGTGCATAACCCTGACCCTCTCACCCTAATCACTCCCTTCCTGCCATTAAACACCCAGCCTTATCCTATTGAGCAATGGTCTCGAGAGTCTGTCAGTATTATCTCTAAAGTGAAGCCAAGCGGGTTCACCATAAATTAAAGGGGCAGTTCCACCTACAGTGTCCCCAAACACAATGTCCCCAAACACAGTGCCCTCAAAGACAGTTCGCTCAAACACAGTGCCCCCGAACAGTGTCCCCAAACAGTGTAAACACAGTGCCCCCGAACACAATGCCCTCAAGCACAGTGCCCCCGCACACAATGCCGTAAAACACAGTGTCCACAAACACAATGCCCTCAAACACGGTGTCCCCAAACACAATGCCCTCAAACACGGTGTCCCCAAACACAGTACCCACGAACACAATGCCCTCAAACACGGTGTCCCCAAACACAGTGCCCTCAAACACGGTGTCCCCAAACACAGTGCCCCCAAACACGGTGCCCCCGTTTTAGAAAAGTGCTACATCCTGTATAGTAAACAAAAAGGGAACAGATTTTACCAGGACTCTACCTGTCTCCTAAAGACGGCAAATAAAGTGTAATAGATGTATTTTTCTTGCCTCTCTCTCTCTCCAAGCCACTCCCTCTATCTCCAAGCCCCTCCCTCTATCGCCAAGCCCCTCCTTATCGGAATGTCGCTGAATTTAGAATGAAATTATTTCAATGTAAATCTAAGGAGATCTGTAACTGCATTTCACATAGATTAAACACGTGTATAACATACAGATTATTAGACGGTTGGAACTGTCCCTTTAAGTATTTGAACTGCTCCAAACCAGAACCTGGAGGTGTTTTATTTCTGTATCCACCAATATTATCTCACTGTTTTGTGAAGTAACATTTTTTTAATAAGAATTGTTTTACTTTGCCATTAAAGTGCCTGTTTTCAGTGTCCTTGTTCCGACGACCGATGAGATGAATCACGGTGATTTACCAGCGTTCCCAGATATACCGCCTCCGGAGGATCTAGCGGCCATGTTTGTACAGAATGTGCGCCCGCTGGTCAGTACACACCGACCGGTTCCAGACGCTCAAAAATCCACCAACGAGCTGACAAAAACATTCATTCTGTATATTTCATCCTTAATTAATGGCAGTCGCCTGGAGAAGGCTGGGGAAGAGTTTATCTTACAGGACAACTGAAACAACTATTGAAATCAATACAAGTCCATCAAGCATAGGCAGTAAATAGAAATGCTTTAATTAAAGAATAAAATAAAAATAAAAAACACCTTCTTGAGCTCTCTTTGTTCTGTATAGCTCCATTAAAGGGCGGACATGTTGTTTAGAATCTTTGCTCTGTATAGCTCTATCAGGGGGCGGACATGTTGTTTAGAATCTTTGTTCTGTATAGCTCTATCAGGGAGGGACATGTTGTTTAGAATCTTTGTTCTATATAGCTCTATCAGGGGGCGGACATGTTGTTTAGAATCTTTGCTCCGTATAGCTCTATCAGGGGGCGGACATGATTTTTAGAATCTTTGCTTTGTATAGCTCTATCAGGGGGCAGACATGTTGTTTAGAATATTTGCTCTGTATAGTTCTATCAGGTGGTGGACATGTTGTGTAGAATCTTTGCTCTGTATAGCTCTATCAGGGGACAGACACCTTGTTTAGAATCTTTGCTCTGTATAGCTCTATCAGGGGGCAGACATGTTGTTTAGAATATTTGCTCTGTATAGCTCTATCAGGGGAGGACATGTTGTTTAGAACCTTTGCTCTGTATAACTCTAACAGGGGGCGGCGGACATGTTGTTTAGAATCTTTGCTCTGTATAGCTCTATCAGGGGGCGGACATGTTGTTTAGAATCTTTGCTCTGTATGGATCCATCAGGGGGCGGACATGTTGGTTAGAATCTTTGTTCTGTATAGCTCTATCAGGGGGCGGACATGTTGTTTAGAATCTTTGCTCTGTATAGCTCTATAAGGGGGCTGACATGTTGTTTAGAATCTTTGCTCTGTATAGCTCTATCAGGGGTGGACATGTTGTTTAGAATCTTTGCTCTGTATAGCTCAATCAGGGGGCTGACATGTTGTTTAGAATCTTTGCTCTGTATAGCTCTATCACAGGGTGGACATGTTGTTTAGAATCTTTGCTCTGTATAGCTCTATCAGAGGGTGTACATGTGGTTTAGAATCTTTGTTCTGTATAGCTCTATCAGGGGCGGACATGTTGTTTAGAATCTTTGCTCTGTATGGCTCTATCAGGGGAGGGACATGTTGTTTAGAATCTTTGCTCTGTATAGCTCTATCAGGGGTCGGACATGTTGTTTAGAATCTTTGCTCTGTATAGCTCTATCAGAGGGTGTACATGTTGTTTAGAATCTTTGCTCTGTATAGCACTATCAGGGGGCGGACATGTTGTTTAGAATCTTTGCTCTGTATAGCACTATCAGGGGGCAGACATGTTGCTTAGAATCTTTGCTCTGTATAGCTCTATGAGGGGGCGGATATGTTGTTTAGAATCTTTGCGCTGTATAGCTCTATCAGGGGGTGGACATGTTGTTTAGAATCTTTGCTCTGTATAGCTCTATCAGGGACAGACATGTTGTTTAGAATATTTGCTCTGTATAGCTCTATCAGGGGGCTGACATGTTGTTTAGAATCTTTGCTCTGTATAGCTCTATCAGGGGTGGACATGTTGTTTAGAATCTTCGCTCTGTATAGCTCTATCAGGGGTCGGACATGTTGTTTAGAATCTTTGCTCTGTATAGCTCTATCAGGGACAGACATGTTGTTTAGAATATTTGCTCTGTATAGCTCTATCAGGGGGCGGACATGTTGTTTAGAATCTTTGCTCTGTATAGCTCTATCAGGGGAGGGACATGTTGTTTAGAATCTTTGCTCTGTATAGCTCTATCAGGGGGCAGACATGTTGTTTAGAATCTTTGCTCTGTATGGCTCTATCAGGGGGCAGACATGTAGTTTAGAATCTTTGCTCTGTATAGCTCTATCAGGGGGCGGACATGTTGTTTAGAATCTTTGCTCTGTATACCTCTATCAGGAGGCGGACATGTTGTTTAGAATCTTTGTTCTGTATAGCTCTATCAGGGACGGACATGTTGTTTAGAATCTTTGCTCTGTATGGCTCTATCAGGGGAGGGACATGTTGTTTAGAATCTTTGCTCTGTATAGCTCTATCAGGGGTCGGACATGTTGTTTAGAATCTTTGCTCTGTATAGCTCTATGAGGGGTCGGACATGTTGTTTAGAATCTTTGCTCTGTATAGCTCTATGAGGGGGCGGATATGTTGTTTAGAATCTTTGCTCTGTATAGCTCTATCAGGGGTCTGACATGTTGTTTAGAATCTTTGCTCTGTATAGCTCTATCAGGGGTCGGACATGTTGTTTAGAATCTTTGCTCTGTATAGCACTATCAGGGGGCAGACATGTTGTTTAGAATCTTTGCTCTGTATAGCTCTATGAGGGGGCGGATATGTTGTTTAGAATCTTTGCTCTGTATATCTCTATCAGGGGTCGGACATGTTGTTTAGAATCTTTGCTCTGTATAGCTCTATGAGGGGGCGGATATGTTGTTTAGAATATTTGCTCTGTATAGCTCTATCAGGGGTCGGACATGTTGTTTAGAATCTTTGCTCTGTATAGCTCTATCAGGGGTCGGACATGTTGTTTAGAATCTTTGCTCTGTATAGCACTATCAGGGGGCAGACATGTTGTTTAGAATCTTTGCTCTGTATAGCTCTATGAGGGGGCGGATATGTTGTTTAGAATCTTTGCTCTGTATATCTCTATCAGGGGTCGGATATGTTGTTTAGAATATTTGCTCTGTATAGCTCTATCAGGGGTCTGACATGTTGTTTAGAATCTTTGCTCTGTATAGCTCTATCGGGGGTCGGACATGTTGTTTAGAATCTTTGCTCTGTATAGCACTATCAGGGGGCAGACATGTTGTTTAGAATCTTTGCTCTGTATAGCTCTATGAGGGGGCGGATATGTTGTTTAGAATCTTTGCTCTGTATATCTCTATCAGGGGTCGGACATGTTGTTTAGAATCTTTGCTCTGTATAGCTCTATGAGGGGGCGGATATGTTGTTTAGAATATTTGCTCTGTATAGCTCTATCAGGGGTCGGACATGTTGTTTAGAATCTTTGCTCTGTATAGCTCTATCAGGGACAGACATGTTGTTTAGAATATTTGCTCTGTATAGCTCTATCAGGGGGCGGACATGTTGTTTAGAATCTTTGCTCTGTATAGCTCTATCAGGGGAGGGACATGTTGTTTAGAATCTTTGCTCTGTATAGCTCTATCAGGGGGCAGACATGTTGTTTAGAATCTTTGCTCTGTATGGCTCTATCAGGGGGCAGACATGTAGTTTAGAATCTTTGCTCTGTATAGCTCTATCAGGGGGCGGACATGTTGTTTAGAATCTTTGCTCTGTATACCTCTATCAGGAGGCGGACATGTTGTTTAGAATCTTTGTTCTGTATAGCTCTATCAGGGACGGACATGTTGTTTAGAATCTTTGCTCTGTATGGCTCTATCAGGGGAGGGACATGTTGTTTAGAATCTTTGCTCTGTATAGCTCTATCAGGGGTCGGACATGTTGTTTAGAATCTTTGCTCTGTATAGCTCTATGAGGGGTCGGACATGTTGTTTAGAATCTTTGCTCTGTATAGCTCTATGAGGGGGCGGATATGTTGTTTAGAATCTTTGCTCTGTATAGCTCTATCAGGGGTCTGACATGTTGTTTAGAATCTTTGCTCTGTATAGCTCTATCAGGGGTCGGACATGTTGTTTAGAATCTTTGCTCTGTATAGCACTATCAGGGGGCAGACATGTTGTTTAGAATCTTTGCTCTGTATAGCTCTATGAGGGGGCGGATATGTTGTTTAGAATCTTTGCTCTGTATATCTCTATCAGGGGTCGGACATGTTGTTTAGAATCTTTGCTCTGTATAGCTCTATGAGGGGGCGGATATGTTGTTTAGAATATTTGCTCTGTATAGCTCTATCAGGGGTCGGACATGTTGTTTAGAATCTTTGCTCTGTATAGCTCTATCAGGGGTCGGACATGTTGTTTAGAATCTTTGCTCTGTATAGCACTATCAGGGGGCAGACATGTTGTTTAGAATCTTTGCTCTGTATAGCTCTATGAGGGGGCGGATATGTTGTTTAGAATCTTTGCTCTGTATATCTCTATCAGGGGTCGGATATGTTGTTTAGAATATTTGCTCTGTATAGCTCTATCAGGGGTCTGACATGTTGTTTAGAATCTTTGCTCTGTATAGCTCTATCGGGGGTCGGACATGTTGTTTAGAATCTTTGCTCTGTATAGCACTATCAGGGGGCAGACATGTTGTTTAGAATCTTTGCTCTGTATAGCTCTATGAGGGGGCGGATATGTTGTTTAGAATCTTTGCTCTGTATATCTCTATCAGGGGTCGGACATGTTGTTTAGAATCTTTGCTCTGTATAGCTCTATGAGGGGGCGGATATGTTGTTTAGAATATTTGCTCTGTATAGCTCTATCAGGGGTCGGACATGTTGTTTAGAATCTTTGCTCTGTATAGCTCTATCAGGGGTCGGACATGTTGTTTAGAATCTTTGCTCTGTATAGCACTATCAGGGGGCAGACATGTTGTTTAGAATCTTTGCTCTGTATAGCTCTATCAGGGGTCGGACATGTTGTTTAGAATCTTTGCTCTGTATAGCTCTATGAGGGGGCGGATATGTTGTTTAGAATCTTTGCTCTGTATATCTCTATCAGGGGTCGGACATGTTGTTTAGAATCTTTGCTCTGTATAGCTCTATCAGGGACAGACATGTTGTTTAGAATATTTGCTCTGTATAGCTCTATCAGGGGGAGGACATGTTGTTTAGAATCTTTGCTCTGTATAGCTCTATCAGGGGTGGACATGTTGTTTAGAATCTTCGCTCTGTATAGCTCTATCAGGGGGAGGACATGTTGTTTAGAATCTTTGCTCTATCAACTAAAACATTGCCGATACTATGAATGTAGAGAATAAAACATGATTGGAAATGATCTGTACATTGTTTTAGCAGAATTACAGCAAATGTGTTTTAAATATATCTGTACTTTCTCCTGCTAATGACATCACCTGCAACTTGAGATGCAAATGAGCTGGTTTTCAATGGGAAACGTGTATATGTGAAATCATAAGCAGGCGACTCGGCAGACATCTTTACCTTCACCTTCCCAGTAGATGACATGCCTGGCACTAAAAAGAGTATAGTAAGTGATTAAATGTTGCTTTCTTTTATACTTTCAGCGTTGCTCAATGTCTCTATCTAGAGGCATTGAGTAACAATTCGTGAAGGGGCACCCAGGAGTTAAAAATGGCTGCACCAGCTGTACGCATGCTTAGCAAGCGAGCCAAAGTGGTACCGAGTCACTTAGCAACACCAAGCTATCTCTCCTGAGCGACCACATCAGCCAGCTAAAAGGGAGAGCTGCCAATAGAGATGGAGCTTCCCTTCTACTTGCAAGAGCGATGGTAGTGATGTTTTTCACTTCTGTTGCTCTAGGGGGCGCTGCTGGATGCCGGCACATCAGATCTGTGTGCCGGCCAGTATGGTAAGTGCTCAGATGAGCACTTATCATAGAGTCAAAGGCAATATTTAGTAATATTGGGAAAAGAAAAATGTTGGTGAGCTGGTACTATGTGCAAGCAGCGAAAAGGAAAATGTTGGTGCTCTAAGCTAGTATATAAGTGTAGCTAATATTTAATAATATTGCCTTTGACAAGTGTAGATCTGCCTCCCTCTCCTCGTCAGAGTTTTAATGAGAGACAGATCTGAATAGTGCAAATTTGTAATTGTAATACATTTAATAATATTTAATGACATTTTAATAACTAGGGGCCTTTTATTAAAGCGATTCCGCATTGTTCAACCCCTTTCCTGCTATTTAAAAAAAAAAAAAAATTGTCATGCTCTAGGGGTTAATTAAACCCGCCGGGGGATTACGTGTAACACATTCTTGTGAAGCTGTCTGAGTGTATTCATAGCAATCAGTAACAGCCAATCAGTGGCAATGGCGGTTTGGTAATTCCTCAGATGAGCGTCACCATTCGCCTGTTCAGATCAATATTGGTAAATATTAATCTGACCTGTCTTGATCTGCCTCTCTCTCCTCACTTGCATTTTTGTGAGGGAGAGAGACAGATCAGTATTAGTGTTAAAATAAAATGTAATAAAATTGTGAGACCCAAGGTTTTTTTAAAACATAAGCAGTGATCATGCACAGCAGCACATTTTTTTCCTGTCTGTCCATTTTTTGGAGTTCTTTTTTTTGTACTGTAATTTTTTATAGTACTACAAAAGCTCAAATAAGAGCTATTAACCCGTCCTTGCTCTACATGTCAAAATTCAAAGTTGGAAAATCAAAAAGCGCACCTCTCAAATGTGGCCTTTTAACCCCCAAACAAGCTGACAAACCTATGCATGGGTGGAATCCCTGTACTTGGGAGACATTGCTGAACACATATCGGGGTGTTGTTTGGCAGTGACACATACCAAAATCTGTGAATTCATGTATGACGTACAATGTATTTGAAAAAACCACAAATAAAATACTACCACAAACTGTGACAGTCTTGTGGTAGAATTGGTGCATGGAAAGTGTTAAAATACCACCATCTGAAATGGCCTAGGGTGTCTACTTTTAAAATATATTTGGTTTGATGGGGTAAAATACACTGGAACATTAAATAATGTCCCAAATTGGACATGGGCGCAGGTTGTCTAAATGTCAAAATTCCAAGTTGGAAAACCAAAAAGCGCACCTCTCGAATGTGCCCTTTTAGCCACTAATAAACCCAACAAACCTATGCATGGCTGGTATCACTGTACTCAGGAGAAATGGTAGAATCTATTTGGCAGGTTTTTTCATTAGCTTTTGTAAAAGATTTTTCAAATAAAAGTCAGAAATGTTGTGTGCTTTTTTATTTTTTGCCATATATATATATATTTTTTTTTTTTTGTTGTTTTTGTTTACAGTATGTTATAGGATATTATCAAAATAATGCGATCTAAAGAAAGCTCTTTTTCCCCGATAAAAACAATATATAATTTGTGTGGGTACAGCAAATGGCAAAGAAGAAACTTACAGCTAAACACAAACACCGCAGGAATTTCAAAATTGTCCAGAATGACCAAAAATGTTCCAAAGGGTCGTTTCTTAAGGGGTTAAAACACATTTTCCTCCTAATTTAGGAATTTGCTTGCAGTTCTGGCTAATACAATGTATGATCATTTTCAATCACATTTTACTCTCCACTAGGGTGGCCACCGGAACCATTTATTACCGGCCACATATAACTTTGTCAGGCTGCTTTGCAGTATGAAGAGGTCATATGTGACCAGAAAGAAATTAATAGACATGTGCAAAACTAAAATTTTCGTTTCGTTTTCGTCCATTCGGACGAAAATGTTATTTATTTCGTCTAAAACGAATTTCGTTCATTACTGCATTCGTTTCAGACGAAATTCGTTCATTATTTTCGTTTCGGTAATTTTAATTTGTTCGTTTTATAGAAATACAATGTAATACTATTGGCTTTCTATAAACCGAACGAGAGCCCCATTCATAAGAAATTCTTATGAATGGGGCTTTCGTTCGGTTCATAGAAAGGCAATAGTACTACATGTTTTCTATAAGCCGAAAGTCTATAAACCGAACGACTTTCGGTTTATAGACTTTCGGCTTATGGAATACATGTAATCCTATGGCTATTCTATAAACTGAACGTTCGGTTTATAGAATAGCCATAGGATTACATGTATTACATAAGCCGAAAGTCTATAAACCGAACGTTCGGTTTATAGGCTGTCGGCATTTAACTATACAGAGACTGAGTCTCCATTCATAAAATCATGAATGGAGACTTTGTCTCCGTGTAGTAAAATGCCGAAAGCCTATAAAACGAACGTTCGGTTTATAGACTTTCGGCTTATGTAATACATGTAATCCTATGGCTATTCTATAAACTGAACGTTCGGTTTATAGAATAGCAATAGGAGGAATACATGTATTCCATAAGCCGAAAGTCTATAAACCGAACGTTCGGTTTATAGGCTGTTGGCTTTTAACTATATGGAGACAAAGTCTCCATTCATAATTTTATGAATGGAGACTCTGTCTCCGTATAGTTAAATGCTATTCTATTCTATAAACCGACTCTATTTCGGCTTATAGAATGCAATAGTACTACGAATGGACGAATGAACAAATGATTTTCGTTTATTAACCATTCGTTCATTCGGCTTTCGTTAGCTTAGCATTTTCGTTCTTCGTTTTTCGGACGAATGGACGAAAATGCTATTTTCGGACGAAAATGCATTCATCCGAAAACGAATGCACATGTCTAGAAATTAATTAACTAATCAACGTGGGTCTATCGGATCTACTACTCTGTTAGTAAATTGATTTACTTCTAGCCACATATGACATACTGCAAAGCAGCCTACAAAACGTATATGTGGCCAGTAAAACTTAGCCGAGGTGGCAATCCTGTACTCTACAGTCACTGTATAAGCAATGATGAAGTGATACTGACTTTCTAAATATCATACTCTACACCCAAAGTCATTGCATCCTGCTGTGTAATCTGAATTAAATCCTTTAAATCAGTTTCCTGGAAGCAGCCATACCCAACCTTATACCATGACAAACTCAGTTCTCTACATACCTTCTGTAACAACCTCTGTCCGACGCTGTTGCAAACATTAACTATTGGTCTATAAAGTTATTACATTAATCGCTTTCAAATATATTTAAAAAAAAAAGTGTGTGTGAAGCTTTCCTGCTGCTCTGCCAGGTAGCTCATTCAGTTCCCTCTTGTGTCACATGACAGGAAACTAGATTTGATCTGCCCCGAAGAAAAGTGTGAATGTGGATCAAAGTAAGGTAACGGGGTACATATCAAGGACCATGGGCAATCCAGCTCGTTGCACAGAGGATCAGGCAGAGGCAAACCTTGCACCTCCAGCAACCTCGATTGCTTACATCCATGTATAAAGTACATTTACACACATGTATGTTGCATGTAACACGATGGCTGCCCTGTGGATTAGATGCAGACATGACGGTCTGTAGAAATAAATTACTAGGATCATATATTAGTCCTTCCCATAAGTGATCATGTTAATTTTTGCAGCAGGTAGGATGTATATAGACACACACACAATCCAATTCATGTAAAGTGCAGCCCGGCAGTATGTAGGATGTATATACACTCACACACAATCCAATTCATGTAAAGTGCAGCCCGGCAGTATGTAGGATGTATATATACACACACACACAATCCAATTCATGTAAAGTTCAGCCTGGCAGTATGTAGGATGTATATACACACACACACAATCCAATTCATGTAAAGTGCAGCCCGGCAGTATGTAGGATGTATATACACACAGACACAATCCAATTCATGTAAAGTGCAGCCCGGCAGTATGTAGGATGTATATAGACACACACACAATCCAATTCATGTAAAGTGCAGCCCGGCAGTATGTAGGATGTATATACACACACACACAATCCAATTCATGTAAAGAGCAGCCCGGCAGTATGTAGGATGTATATACACACACACACACAATCCAATTCATGTAAAGTGCAGCCCGGCAGTATGTAGGATGTATATACACACACACACAATCCAATTCATGTAAAGTGCAGCCCGGCAGTATGTAGGATGTATACACACACACACACACACACACACAATTCATGTAAAGTGCAGCCCGGCAGTATGTAGGATGTATATACACACACACAATCCAATTCATGTAAAGTGCAGCCCGGCAGTATGTAGGATGTATATAGACACACACACAATCCAATTCATGTAAAGTGCAGCCCGGCAGTATGTAGGATGTATATACACACACACACAATCCAATTCATGTAAAGTGCAGCCCGGCAGTATGTAGGATGTATATACACACACACACACACAATCCAACTCATGTAAAGTGCAGCCCGGCAGTATGTAGGATGTATATACACACACACACAATCCAATTCATGTAAAGTGCAGCCCGGCAGTATGTAGGATGTATATACACACACACACAATCCAATTCATGTAAAGTGCAGCCCGGCAGTATGTAGGATGTATATACACACACACACAGACACAATCCAATTCATGTAATGTGCAGCCCGGCAGTATGTAGGATGTATATACACACACACACAATCCAATTCATGTAAAGTGCAGCCCGGCAGTATGTAGGATGTATATACACACACACACACAATCCAATTCATGTAAAGTGCAGCCCGGCAGTATGTAGGATGTATATACACACACACACAATCCAATTCATGTAAAGTGCAGCCCGGCAGTATGTAGGATGTATACACACACACACACACACACACACAATTCATGTAAAGTGCAGCCCGGCAGTATGTAGGATGTATATACACACACACAATCCAATTCATGTAAAGTGCAGCCCGGCAGTATGTAGGATGTATATAGACACACACACAATCCAATTCATGTAAAGTGCAGCCCGGCAGTATGTAGGATGTATATACACACACACACAATCCAATTCATGTAAAGTGCAGCCCGGCAGTATGTAGGATGTATATACACACACACACACACAATCCAACTCATGTAAAGTGCAGCCCGGCAGTATGTAGGATGTATATACACACACACACAATCCAATTCATGTAAAGTGCAGCCCGGCAGTATGTAGGATGTATATACACACACACACAATCCAATTCATGTAAAGTGCAGCCCGGCAGTATGTAGGATGTATATACACACACACACAGACACAATCCAATTCATGTAAAGTGCAGCCCGGCAGTATGTAGGATGTATATACACACACACACAATCCAATTCATGTAAAGTGCAGCCCGGCAGTATGTAGGATGTATATACACACACACACACAATCCAATTCATGTAAAGTGCAGCCTGGCAGTATGTAGGATGTATATACACACACACAATCCAATTCATGTAAAGTGCAGCCCGGCAGTATGTAGGATGTATACACACACACACAATCCAATTCATGTAAAGTGCAGCCAGGCAGTATGTAGGATGTATATACACACACACACACAATCCAATTCATGTAAAGTGCAGCCCGGCAGTATGTAGGATGTATATACACAGACACACAATCCAATTCATGTAAAGTGCAGCCCGGCAGTATGTAGGATGTATATACACACACAATCCAATTCATGTAAAGTGCAGCCTGGCAGTATGTAGGATGTATATACACACACACACAATCCAATTCATGTAAAGTGCAGCCCGGCAGTATGTAGGATGGATATACACTCACACACAATCCAATTCATGTAAAGTGCAGCCCGGCAGTATGTAGGATGTATATACACTCACACACAATCCAATTCATGTAAAGTGCAGCCCAGCAGTATGTAGGATGTATATATACACACAGACACAATCCAATTCATGTAAAGTGCAGCCCGGCAGTATGTAGGATGGATATACACACACACACAATCCAATTCATGTAAAGTGCAGCCAGGCAGTATGTAGGATGTATATACACACACACAATCCAATTCATGTAAAGTGCAGCCCGGCAGTATGTAGGATGTATATACACAGACACACAATCCAATTCATGTAAAGTGCAGCCCGGCAGTATGTAGGATGTATATACACACACAATCCAATTCATGTAAAGTGCAGCCCGGCAGTATGTAGGATGTATTTACACACACACACAATCCAATTCATGTAAAGTGCAGCCCGGCAGTATGTAGGATGTATACACACACACACAATCCAATTCATGTAAAGTGCAGCCCGGCAGTATGTAGGATGTATATACACACACACACACAATCCAATTCATGTAAAGTGCAGCCCGGCAGTATGTAGGATGTATACACACACACACAATCCAATTCATGTAAAGTGCAGCCCGGCAGTATGTAGGATGTATATACACACACACACACAATCCAATTCATGTAAAGTGCAGCCCGGCAGTATGTAGGATGTATACACACACACACAATCCAATTCATGTAAAGTGCAGCCCGGCAGTATGTAGGATGTATACACACACACACAATCCAATTCATGTAAAGTGCAGCCCGGCAGTATGTAGGATGTATACACAGACACACAATCCAATTCATGTAAAGTGCAGCCCGGCAGTATGTAGGATGTATACACACACACACAATCCAATTCATGTAAAGTGCAGCCCGGCAGTATGTAGGATGTATATACACACACACACACACAATCCAATTCATGTAAAGTGCAGCCCAGCAGTATGTAGGATGTATATACACACAGACACACAATCCAATTCATGTAAAGTGCAGCCTGGCAGTATGTAGGATGTATATACACACACACACACAATCCAATTCATGTAAAGTGCAGCCCGGCAGTATGTAGGATGTATATACACACAGACACAATCCAATTCATGTAAAGTGCAGCCCGGCAGTATGTAGGATGTATATACACACACACACAATCCAATTCATGTAAAGTGCAGCCCGGCAGTATGTAGGATGTATATACACACAGACACAATCCAATTCATGTAAAGTGCAGCCCGGCAGTATGTAGGATGTATATAGACACACACACAATCCAATTCATGTAAAGTGCAGCCCGGCAGTATGTAGGATGTATATACACACAGACACAATCCAATTCATGTAAAGTGCAGCCCGGCAGTATGTAGGATGTATATACACACACACACACAATCCAATTCATGTAAAGTGCAGCCCGGCAGTATGTAGGATGTATATACACACACACAATCCAATTCATGTAAAGTGCAGCTCGGCTGTATGTAGGATGTATATACACACACACAATCCAATTCATGTAAAGTGCAGCCCGGCAGTATGTAGGATGTATATACACACACACACAATCCAATTCATGTAAAGTGCAGCCCGGCAGTATGTAGGATGTATATACACACACACACAATCCAATTCATGTAAAGTGCAGCCCGGCAGTATGTAGGATGTATATACACACACACACAATCCAATTCATGTAAAGTGCAGCCCGGCAGTATGTAGGATGTATATACACACACACACAATCCAATTCATGTAAAGTGCAGCCCGGCAGTATGTAGGATGTATATACACACACACACAATCCAATTCATGTAAAGTGCAGCCCGGCAGTATGTAGGATGTATACACACACACACACAATCCAATTCATGTAAAGTGCAGCCCGGCAGTATGTAGGATGTATATACATACACACACAATCCAATTCATGTAAAGTGCAGCCCGGCAGTATGTAGGATGTATATACACACACACACTATCCAATTCATGTAAAGTGCAGCCTGGCAGTATGTAGGATGTATACACACACACACAATCCAATTCATGTAAAGTGCAGCCTGGCAGTATGTAGGATGTATATACACACAGACACAATCCAATTCATGTAAAGTGCAGCCTGGCAGTATGTAGGATGTATATACACACACACACAATCCAATTCATGTAAAGTGCAGCCCGGCAGTATGTAGGATGTATATACACACACACACACACACAATCCAATTCATGTAAAGTGCAGCCTGGCAGTATGTAGGATGTATATACACACAGACACAATCCAATTCATGTAAAGTGCAGCCTGGCAGTATGTAGGATGTATATACACACACACAATCCAATTCATGTAAAGTGCAGCCCGGCAGTATGTAGGATGTATATACACACACACACACAATCCAATTCATGTAAAGTGCAGCCTGGCAGTATGTAGGATGTATATACACACACACAATCCAATTCATGTAAAGTGCAGCCTGGCAGTATATAGGATGTATATACACACACAGACACAATCCAATTCATATAAAGTGCAGCCCGGCAGTATGTAGGATGTATATATACACACACAGACACAATCCAATTCATGTAATGTGCAGCCTGGCAGTATGTAGGATGTATATACATACACACACAATCCAATTCATGTAAAGTGCAGCCCGGCAGTATGTAGGATGTATATACACAGACACACAATCCAATTCATGTAAAGTGCAGCCCGGCAGTATGTAGGATGTATATACACACACACACACAATCCAATTCATGTAAAGTGCAGCCAGGCAGTATGTAGGATGTATATACACACACACACACAATCCAATTCATGTAAAGTGCAGCCCGGCAGTATGTAGGATGTATATACACACACACACAATCCAATTCATGTAAAGTGCAGCCCGGCAGTATGTAGGATGTATATACACACAGACACACACAATCCAATTCATGTAAAGTGCAGCCTAGCAGTATGTAGGATGTATATACACACAGACACACACAATCCAATTAATGTAAAGTGCAGCCTGGCAGTATGTAGGATGTATATACACAGACACACACAATCCAATTCATGTAAAGTGCAGCCCGGCAGTATGTAGGATGTATATACACACACACACAATCCAATTCATGTAAAGTGCAGCCCGGCAGTATGTAGGATGTATATACACACACACACAATCCAATTCATGTAAAGTGCAGCCCGGCAGTATGTAGGATGTATATACACACACACAATCCAATTCATGTAAAGTGCAGCCCGGCAGTATGTAGGATGTATATATACACACACACACAATCCAATTCATGTAAAGTGCGGCCTGGCAGTATGTAGGATGTATATACACACACACGCAATCCAATTCATGTAAAGTGCAGCCCGGCAGTATGTAAGATGTATATACACACACACACAATCTAATTCATGTAAAGTGCAGCCCGGCAGTATGTAGGATGTATATACACACACACACACACACAATCCAATTCATGTAAAGTGCAGCCCAGCAGTATGTAAGATGTATATACACACACACACAATCCAATTCATGTAAAGTGCAGCCCGGCAGTATGTAGGATGTATATACACACACACAATCCAATTCATGTAAAGTGCAGCCCGGCAGTATGTAGGATGTATATATACACACAGACAATCCAATTCATGTAAAGTGCAGCCCGGCAGTATGTAGGATGTATATACACACAGACAATCCAATTCATGTAAAGTGCAGCCTGGCAGTATGTAGGATGTATATACACACACACACAATCCAATTCATGTAAAGTGCAGCCTGGCAGTATGTAGGATGTATATACACACACACACAATCCAATTCATGTAAAGTGCAGCCTGGCAGTATGTAGGATATATACACACACACACAATCCAATTCATGTAAAGTGCAGCCTGGCAGTATGTAGGATGTATATACACACAGACACAATCCAATTCATGTAAAGTGCAGCCTGGCAGTATGTAGGATGTATTTACACACACACACAATCCAATTCATGTAAAGTGCAGCCCGGCAGTATTTAGGATGTATATACACACACACACACACAATCCAATTCATGTAAAGTGCAGCCTGGCAGTATGTAGGATGTATATACACACAGACACAATCCAATTCATGTAAAGTGCAGCCTGGCAGTATGTAGGATGTATATACACACACACAATCCAATTCATGTAAAGTGCAGCCTGGCAGTATATAGGATGTATATACACACACAGACACAATCCAATTCATGTAAAGTGCAGCCCGGCAGTATGTAGGATGTATATACACACACACAGACACAATCCAATTCATGTAATGTGCAGCCTGGCAGTATGTAGGATGTATATACACACACACACAATCCAATTCATGTAAAGTGCAGCCCAGCAGTATGTAAGATGTATATATACACACACACAATCCAATTCATGTAAAGTGCAGCCCGGCAGTATGTAGGATGTATATATACACACACACAATCCAATTCATGTAAAGTGCAGCCCGGCAGTTTGTAGGATGTATATATACACACAGACAATCCAATTCATGTAAAGTGCAGCCCGGCAGTATGTAGGATGTATATACACACAGACAATCCAATTCATGTAAAGTGCAGCCTGGCAGTATGTAGGATGTATATACACACACACACAATCCAATTCATGTAAAGTGCAGCCCGGCAGTATGTAGGATGTATATACACACACACACAATCCAATTCATGTAAAGTGTAGCCCGGCAGTATGTAGGATGTATATACACACACACACAATCCAATTCATGTAAAGTGCAGCCCGGCAGTATGTAGGATGTATATACACACACACACACAATCCAATTCATGTAAAGTGCAGGCCGGCAGTATGTAGGATGTATATACACACACACAATCCAATTCATGTAAAGTGCAGGCCGGCAGTATGTAGGATGTATATACACACACAATCCAATTCATGTAAAGTGCAGCCCGGCAGTATGTAGGATGTATATACACACAGACACACACACAATCCAATTCATGTAAAGTGCAGCCCGGCAGTATATAGGATGTATATACACACAGACACAATCCAATTCATGTAAAGTGCAGCCCGGCAGTATGTAGGATGTATATATACACACACACAATCCAATTCATGTAAAGTGCAGCCCGGCAGTATGTAGGATGTATATACACACACACACACACAATCCAATTCATGTAAAGTGCAGCCTAGCAGTATGTAGGATGTATATACACACAGACACACACAATCCAATTAATGTAAAGTGCAGCCTGGCAGTATGTAGGATGTATATACACAGACACACACAATCCAATTCATGTAAAGTGCAGCCCGGCAGTATGTAGGATGTATATACACACACACACAATCCAATTCATGTAAAGTGCAGCCCGGCAGTATGTAGGATGTATATACACACACACACACAATCCAATTCATGTAAAGTGCAGCCCGGCAGTATGTAGGATGTATATACACACACACACAATCCAATTCATGTAAAGTGCAGCCCGGCAGTATGTAGGATGTATATACACACAGACACAATCCAATTCATGTAAAGTGCAGCCCGGAAGTATGTAGGATGTATATACACACACACACACAATCCAATTCATGTAAAGTGCAGCCCGGCAGTATGTAGGATGTATATACACACACACACAATCCAATTCATGTAAAGTGCAGCCCGGCAGTATGTAGGATGTATATACACACACACACACACAGACACAATCCAATTCATGTAAAGTGCAGACCCGGCAGTATGTAGGATGTATATACACACACACAATCCAATTCATTAATCATGGCAGGTCCTATGAGATGGCAGTATGTAGGATGTATATACACACACACTATCCAATTCAGTAATCATGGCAGGTCCTATGGGTCTCACCCCCCTGGATTTCCTCCAATACCATGCCAAACAGATTCCTTGGTGATGCCAGTCAGATGGCCCATTAATTATGCCACACACAGGAGCCCCACGAGGTGACAATTGTACAAAAACAATACATATCAATACACACTCTCTCTATCTCTCTCTCTCTATAACTAGTTGCATTTATACTTAAATTAACTTTTTAATTATATTCAATTATTTTCATATGTAATAAAAATGTTATTGAAAAATTGCATTCCTTGTTTTTATTCCCTTCCTCTGCACCCACATTGCACCTAAATGACTGAACACAGCACCATACAGTACCCACAGAACTTGCCATGCACCTATATTGCACCCACAGCACTTGCCATGCACCTATATTGCACCAACACAATTTGGCATACCACACTGTCACTTTAACCCACAGAACTGCCCATGAAGAACAAGTCACAGTGTCACTTTCCCCCATAGTTTGTAATTTTGCCCCACAGAACATGCCACAGCATCACTTTGCCAAATTAAAATAAGCCACTGTCAGATACTGATTAACATTCCACAGTCACATTGTCATTAACATATGCAACAGCCAGTCAGCTTGCCTATTAAAATATGCCACTGTTTGTCTATTAAATATGCCACAGTGTGCCCATCAATATGCCAGTGTTAGTTTGTCCATAAATATGCCATAGCCAGCTTGCCAATTAATATGCCACAGCTAGTTTGCCCATGTATATGCCACTGTTACTTTTCAAATTACTATGCCAGTATTTTTTTGCCATTAATATACCAGTGTTATTTTGCCATTACTATGCCATAATTTGCCCATTAATATGCCAGTATTATTGTGCCATTACTATGCCACAGCCAATACTGACATTAACTCCTCCTACTTCTCATACCACGCATACAGCTGTATGATCAGCTACCTGAATAGATCTGACATTAACTCCTCCTACTTCTCATTCCACGCATACAGCTGTATGATCGGCTACCTGAATAGATCTGACAGTAACTCCTCCTACTTCTCATTCCACGCATACAGCTGTATGATCGGCTACCTGAATAGATCTGACATTAACTCCTCCTACTTCTCTTTCCACACATACAGCTGTATGATCGGCTACCTGAATAGATCTGACAGTAACTCCTCCTACTTCTCATTCCACGCATACAGCTGTATGATCAGCTACCTGAATAGATCTGACATTAACTCCTCCTACTTCTCATTCCACGCGTACAGCTGTATGATCGGCTACCTGAATATACCTGACCTTAACTCCTCCTACTTCTCATTCTACCATACAGCTGTATGATCAGCTCCCTGAATAGATCTGACATTAACTCCTCCAACTTCTCATTCCACGCATACAGCTGTATGAACAGCTACCTGAATAGATCTGACATTAACTCCTCCTACTTCTCATTCCACGCATACATCTGTATGATCGGCTACCTGAATAGATCTGACATTAACTCCTCCTACTCCTCATTCCACGCATACAGCTGTATGATCAGCTACCTGAATAGATCTGACATTAACTCCTCCTACTTCTCATTCCACACATACAGCTGTATGATCAGCTACCTGAATAGATCTGACATTAACTCCTCCTACTTCTCATTCCCCGTATACAACTGTATGATCAGCTACCTGAATAGATCTGACATTAACTCCTCCTACTTCTCATTCCACGCATACAGCTGTATGATCAGCTACCTGAATAGATCTGACATTAACTCCTCCTACTTCTCATTCCACACATACAGCTGTATGATCGGCTACCTGAATAGATCTGACATTAACTCCTCCTACTTCTCATTCCACGCATACAGGTGTATGATCGGCTACCTGAATAGATCTGACATTAACTCCTCCTACTTCTCATTCCACGCATACAGCTGTATGATGGGCTACCTGAATAGATCTGACATTAACTCCTCCTACTTCTCATTCCACGCATACAGCTGTATGATCAGCTACCTGAATAGATCTGACATTAACTCCTCCTACTTCTCATTCCACGCATACAGCTGTATGATCGGCTACCTGAATAGATCTGACATTAACCCCTCCTACTTCTCATTCCACGCATACAGCTGTATGATCAGCTACCTGAATAGATCTGACATTAACTCCTCCTACTTCTCATTCCACACATACAGCTGTATGATCAGCTACCTGAATAGATCTGACATTAACTCCTCCTACTTCTCATTCCATGCAGACAGCTGTATGATCAGCTACCTGAATAGATCTGACATTAACTCCTCCTACTTCTCATTCCACGTGTACAGCTGTATGATCAGCTACCTGAATAGATCTGACATTAACTCCTCCTACTTCTCATTCCATGCATACAGCTGTATGATCGGCTACCTGAATAGATCTGACATTAACTCCTCCTACTTCTCATTCCACGCATACAGCTGTATGATCAGCTACCTGAATAGATCTGACATTAACTCCTCCTACTTCTCATTCCACGCATACAGCTGTATGATCGGCTACCTGAATAGATCTGACATTAACTCCTCCTACTTCTCATTCCACACATACAGCTGTATGATCAGCTACCTGAATAGATCTGACATTAACTCCTCCTACTTCTCATTCCATGCAGACAGCTGTATGATCAGCTACCTGAATAGATCTGACATTAACTCCTCCTACTTCTCATTCCACGCATACAGCTGTATGATCAGCTACCTGAATAGATCTGACATTAACTCCTCCTACTTCTCATTCCACGCATACAGCTGTATGATCAGCTACCTGAATAGATCTGACATTAACTCCTCCTACTTCTCATTCCACGCATACAGCTGTATGATCAGCTACCTGAATAGATCCGACATTAACTCCTCCTACTTCTCATTCCACGCATACAGCTGTATGATCAGCTACCTGAATATATCAGGCATTAACTCCTCCTACTTCTCATTCCACACATACAGCTGTATGATCGGCTACCTGAATAGATCTGACATTAACTCCTCCTACTTCTCATTCCACGCATACAGCTGTATGATCAGCTTCCTGAATAGATCTGACATTAACTCCTCCTACTTCTCATTCCACGCATACAGCTGTATGATCAGCTACCTGAATAGATCTAATAATAACTCCTCCTACTTCTCATTCCACGCGTACAGCTGTATGATCAGCTACCTGAATAGATCTGACATTAACTCCTCCTACTTCTCATTCCACGCGTACAGCTGTATGATCAGCTACCTGAATAGATCTGACATTAACTCCTCCTACTTCTCATTCCACACATACAGCTGTATGATCAGCTACCTGAATAGATCTGACATTAACTCCTCCTACTTCTCATTCCACTCATACAGCTGTATGATCGGCTACCTGAATAGATCTGACATTAACTCCTCCTACTTCTCATTCCACAGTCCTGTTACTCACTGATGCTCACACTCGTTAGTTGCATGTAGTAGTGCCATGTTTGATTGAGGTATGTAATATACCTGTGCAAAATATAAGAGTTGTTAGGACGGTGTGTGTGGGAGAATTTCCCTGATTGTTCCAGTTCAATATTTAGTGTATAGATAGGAAGGCCACTCGGGCCATTTATTACTGGCCACATATAACGTTTGCTGGCTGCCTTGCAGTATGTAGAGATCATATGTGATCAGGAGGAAATCAATTAACTAATCAACGTGGTTCTGTGTGATCCATTAATTGATTAGATAATTGATTTCCTTCTGGTCACATATGACTTCTACATGCTGCCATACCTCCCAACTGGGGGTCGGAGTCTGGGAAGGGCCCCGTGGGTGGAGTCTGGGAAGGGGTCCGTGAGTGGAGTCTGGGAAGGGTCCCGTGGGTGGAGTCTGGGAAGGGCCCTGTGGGTGGAGTCTGGGGAGGGGGCGGGCCCCATGGGTGGAGTCTGGGGAGGGCGTGGGTCCCATGGGTTGAGTCTGGGGAGGGGGGTATCCCAATGGGTGGAGTCTGGGTCCCATGGTGGAGTCTGAGGAGGGGGGTGTCCCAATGGGTGGAGTCTGGGGAGGGGCCCATCAGTGAAATGAAACAAGCAGGAGAAAAGAGAGCCCTGAACACATAATAATGCACAGAATTAGAAAGAGAACTGCTGGGCCCAACTTCAAAAACCGGAGCAGTCACCATGGAAACCAACGGAATGTTCTGCAGTCACCATGGAAACCAACAGAATATCCCTGCTGATTGCTCCACTATTAGAACATTGCCCCGGTCACCATGGAAACCAACAGAATGTCCCTGCTGATTGCTCCACTATTAGAACATTGCCCCATTCACCATGGAAACCAACAGAATGTCCCTGCTGATTGCTCCACTATTAGAACATTGCCCCATTCACCATGGAAACCAACAGAATGTCCCTGCTGATTGCTCCACTATTAGAACATTGTCCCAATTACCATGGAAAACAACAGAATGTCCCTGCTGATTGCTCCACTATTAGAACATTGCCCCGGTCACCATGGAAAACAACAGAATGTCCCTGCTGATTGCTCCACTATTAGAACATTGCCCCGGTCACCATGGAAAACAACAGAATGTCCCTGCTGATTGCTCCACTATTAGAACATTGCCCCGGTCACCATGGAAAACAACAGAATGTCCCTGCTGATTGCTCCACTATTAGAACTATGTCCCAATCACCATGGAAACCAACAGAATGTCCCTGCTGATTGGGACAATGTTCTAATAGTGGAGCAATCACCATGGAAACCAATGGAATGTCCCTGCTGGTTGGGAGTCACCATGGAAACCAATGGAATGTCCCTACTGGTTGGGAGTCACCATGGAAACCAATGGAATGTCCCTACTGGTTGGGAGTCACCATGGAAACCAATGGAATGTCCCTACTGGTTGGGAGTCACCATGGAAACCAATGGAATGTCAATGGTGGTTGCTCATTACCTGGCAGTCACTGAGTAGAGAGCACATTGTGCTGAGACAAGTCACTGGTGGGAGGAGGGAACCCGCTCTTTATATCTCGTGCGTTTAGAACTCGGTGACAGCGATGGGCGGGGCCAGCCAGCCTGGAGACATTAGTAACAGAACCTGTGGTAACAATTGGCTCCGTGATACGGGTGGGCGGGGTCAATCTGGATGGAATGTTTACTAGCTAACATCATTGGGCGGGGCCATTCCGGATAGAACGTTAAATGGGTGAAATTAGTGGGCGTGTCCCAGCTGTAAAGAATGTCTCCTCCTTCTGGGGGGCGTGGTCGGACAGTTCTGGAGGAACTCATCATGGAGCCGGGCAGAGGAGGCAACAGAGACCCCCGACCACCCTGGAAACAGCACATAATCCGGGGCCTGAGAGAGAGAGACCGGAGCCAGAGCGCCCGGTACCAGGACATGATCCAGCAATGTGAGTGCCAGCTCCTGGGCTGCTATTAGAGTGCCAGCTCCTGGGCTCAGCCTGGGCTGCTGTCAGAGTGCCAGCTTCTGGGCTGCTAATAGAGTGCCAGCTCCTGGGCTCAGTCTGGGCTGCTAATAGAGTGCCAGCTCCTGGGCTCAGTCTGGGCTGCTATTAGAGTGCCAGCTCCTGGGCTGCTGTTAGAGTGCCAGCTCCTGGGCTGCTGTTAGAGTGCCAGCTCCTGGGCTGCTATTAGAGTGCCAGCTCCTGGGCTCAGCCTGGGCTGCTAATTGAGTGCCAGCTCCTGGGCTGCTAATAGAGTGCCAGCTCCTGGGCTGCTATTAGAGTGCCAGCTCCTGGGCTGCTATTAGAGTGCCAGCTCCTGGGCTGCTATTAGAGTGCCAGCTCCTGGGCTGCAATTAGAGTGCCAGCTCCTGGGCTGCAATTGGAGTGCCAGCTCCTGGGCTGCAATTGGAGTGCCAGCTCCTGGGCTGCTATTAGAGTGCCAGCTCCTGGGCTCAGTCTGGGCTGCTAATAGAGTGCCAGCTCCTGGGCTCAGTCTGGGCTGCTAATAGAGTGCCAGCTCCTGGGCTCAGCCTGGGCTGCTATTAGAGTGCCAGCTCCTGGGCTGCTATTAGAGTGCCAGCTCCTGGGCTGCTATTAGAGTGCCAGCTCCTGGGCTGCTATTAGAGTGCCAGCTCCTGGGCTGCTATTAGAGTGCCAGCTCCTGGGCTGCTATTAGAGTGCCAGCTCCTGGGCTGCTATTAGAGTGCCAGCTCCTGGGCTGCTATTAGAGTGCCAGCTCCTGGGCTGCTATTAGAGTGCCAGCTCCTGGGCTGCTATTAGAGTGCCAGCTCCTGGGCTGCAATTAGAGTGCCAGCTCCTGGGCTGCTATTAGAGTGCCAGCTCCTGGGCTGCTATTAGAGTGCCAGCTTCTGGGCTGCTATTAGAGTGCCAGCTCCTGGGCTCAGTCTGGGCTGCTAATAGAGTGCCAGCTCCTGGGCTCAGTCTGGGCTGCTAATAGAGTGCCAGCTCCTGGGCTCAGTCTGGGCTGCTAATAGAGTGCCAGCTCCTGGGCTCAGCCTGGGCTGCTAATAGAGTGCCAGCTCCTGGGCTGCTAATAGAGTGCCAGCTCCTGGGCTGCTATTAGAGTGCCAGCTCCTGGGCTCAGCCTGGGCTGCTAATAGAGTGCCAGCTCCTGGGCTCAGCCTGGTCTGCTAATAGAGTGCCAGCTCCTGGGCTCAGCCTGGGCTGCTAATAGAGTGCCAGCTCCTGGGCTCAGTCTGGGCTGCTAATAGAGTGCCAGCTCCTGGGCTCAGTCTGGGCTGCTAATAGAGTGCCAGCTCCTGGGCTCAGCCTGGGCTGCTAATAGAGTGCCAGCTCCTGGGCTGCTAATAGAGTGCCAGCTCCTGCGCTGCTAATAGAGTGCCAGCTCCTGGGCTGCTATTAGAGTGCCAGCTCCTGGGCTGCTATTAGAGTGCCAGCTCCTGGGCTCAGCCTGGGCTGCTATTAGAGTGCCAGCTCCTGGGCTCAGCCTGGGCTGCTAATAGAGTGCCAGCTCCTGGGCTCAGCCTGGGCTGCTAATAGAGTGCCAGCTCCTGGGCTCAGTCTGGGCTGCTAATAGAGTGCCAGCTCCTGGGCTCAGTCTGGGCTGCTAATAGAGTGCCAGCTCCTGGGCTCAGCCTGGGCTGCTAATAGAGTGCCAGCACCTGGGCTCAGTCTGGGCTGCTAATAGAGTGCCAGCTCCTGGGCTCAGTCTGGGCTGCTAATAGAGTGCCAGCTCCTGGGCTCAGCCTGGGCTGCTAATAGAGTGCCAGCTCCTGGGCTGCTAATAGAGTGCCAGCTCCTGGGCTGCTATTAGAGTGCCAGCTCCTGGGCTGCTATTAGAGTGCCAGCTCCTGGGCTGCTGTTAGAGTGCCAGCTCCTGGGCTGCTGTTAGAGTGCCAGCTCCTGGGCTGCTGTTAGAGTGCCAGCTCCTGGGCTGCTGTTAGAGTGCCAGTCGGCGTGGGGGGTTCCGGAGGGGATTATTGGGGCAGTCGGCGTGGGGGCTTCCGGAGGGAAGTATTGGGGCAGTCGGCGTGGGGGGTTCCGGAGGGGATTATTGGGCCAGTCAACGTGGGGGGTTCTGGAGGGGATTATTGGGTCAGTCAGCCGGTAATATTTATTGCAGGCCAGTAGACTAAGTTATATTGATGAATCCGAAGGCCCATAAATCTTCTAGATTGTCAGCTCACGCGCAGAGCTGTGTCTTTGACCCTTTTAAATTGATATTAACATTAATCCTCCTTATGACAGAGCAGCTCTTGTGAAGTACAACTCCCATTATCCCCAGTCATCTGATTCTGGAGCAGAGGTCCTGTACTGCAGTATCCCCAGGCTGTGAAGGGGTTAATGCTGGTCACTGACAACCAGCGTGTAACTAAAACACAAAACAAGGAACCAGATTTGTAAAGAGTATAGATCAGGGGTCAGCGACTACTTCATGGGGACTGAGTCATACGAGGGGCGACCAGTCTGATACGCAAACATGCTCAGCTTGCCATTAGTTATACATTATTATAATACTCATCCATCACGTCAATGATTTCTCATAATGACAATAAGGGGGGAAACATATCAATATTCAGCACTTTAATCTCAGTGATTGTTACATCTTTAGATGATCAATTACATAGGAAACATGCAACGTGGGAGACTTTGATGCTGGCGAGCAGAATGAGTTTATACTACCGTTCCCATGATGTCACACAGTCACACAGTCACACATACACACAGTCACACATACACACAGTCACACATACACACAGTCACACATACACACAGTCACACATACACACAGTCACACATACACACATTTACACACACCCTTATACACAGTCACACATACACACAGTCACACATACATACACCCAGTCACACAGCCACACAGCCACACAGCCACACAGCCACACAGTCACACAGACACACAGTCACACATGAATACACAGTCACACACACACACACATACACACAGTCACACACACATACACACATACACACAGCCACACAGCCACACAGCCACACAGTCACACAGACACACAGTCACACATGAATACACAGTCACACACACACACATACACACAGTCACACACACATACACACAGTCACACACACATACACACAGTCACACACAGTCACACACACATACACACAGTCACACACACATACACACAGTCACACACACATACACAGTCACACATACACACAGTCACACATACACACAGTCACACACACATACATTTACAGACACCCTTATACACAGTCACACAGTCCCACATACACACAGTCCCACATACACACAGTCCCACATACACACAGTCCCACATACACACAGTCCCACATACACACAGTCCCACATACACACAGTCCCACATACACACAGTCCCACACACATCCGTTTACAGACACCCTTATACACAGACAGACACTGTCTGTCACACAGCCACCCTTACACACACAGTCACACTCATACACACATAAATACACACACAGCCACCCTTACACACACTGTCACACTGAATATCACGATATCCCGGCTCATAACTTGCTTGTTTGGATCTCTATGAAAGCACCATGTTCCTGGCTCCTAAAAAATAACCAGACTTTATTCATGAAAGAGAGAATTACAGGGAATTGACAAGGGAACTGCAAACTGAAGGCCAAAGCAACGTGGGAGACTTTGATGCTGGCGAGCAGAATGAGTTTATACTACCGTTCCCATGATGTCACACATACACACAGTCACACAGTCACACAGACACACAGTCACACATACACACATTTACACAGTCACACATACACACAGTCACACATACACACAGTCACACATACACACAGTCACACATACACACAGTCACACATACACACATACACACAGTCACACAGTCACACAGTCACACAGTCACACAGTCACACAGTCACACAGTCACACATACACACAGTCACACATACACACAGTCACACATACACACAGTCACACATACACACAGTCACACATACACACATACACACAGTCACACATACACACAGTCACACATACACACAGTCACACATACACACAGTCACACATACATACACACAGTCACACATACATACACACAGTCACACATACATACACACAGTCACACATACACACAGTCACACATACATACACACAGTCACACATACATACACACAGTCACACATACATACACACAGTCACACATACATACACACAGTCACACATACACACAGTCACACATACACACAGTCACACATACATACACACATACACACAGTCACACATACATACACACAGTCACACATACACACAGTCACACACACATACATTTACAGACACCCTTATACACAGTCACACAGTCCCACATACACACAGTCCCACATACACACAGTCACACACACATCCGTTTACAGACACCCTTATACACAGACAGACACTGTCTGTCAGACAGCCACCCTTACACACACAGTCACACTCATACACACATAAATACACACACAGCCACCCTTACACACACTGTCACACTGAATATCACGATATCCCGGCTCATAACTTGCTTGTTTGGATCTCTATGAAAGCACCATGTTCCTGGCTCCTAAAACATAACCAGACTTTATTCATGAAAGAGAGAATTACAGGGAATTGACAAGGGAACTGCAAACTGAAGGCCAAAGTAGCGGAGTTGGAAAAGCTCTCCCATTCCGCTTTGCTTCCAAAGTCTGCTCTTTTTGCCCTTAATTTTGCAATTCACTTCTCAATTACCTGCAGTCCCCTCTGCCATGAATAAAGCCCTAGCTGTCTAAAAAAGGTAGACAAACCCTACATATGACCCCGGATTGTTACCTTCCTGGCACTTGTCGCAGTGCGTTATGTTATTTTGCTGGATTTTTTTGTATTTTCAATAAGAAACCCCCCACCAGGCTGGTTTTATCCCTGGATTTGTCGATGCACAGGGAGATGGGGTGGGGGGATAGGGTGTTCACGTGTGTGTGTGTGTGTGATTTCGCACGCAGGTAATACTGGTGCATGTCAGCCCCCATGTAATAGCTTCCCTAGAGGACTCATGGCTTATAATACACTGTATCTCTTCCCCAGGTAAACTCAATGTTTATCTTTACAGATAGATGCGACATTACTGAGTGCTGCCTCTCGTATGGAAGCATCATGGCCGCCAGCAAGAGGCTAAACTAGCATTTAACCCCTTCCTGCTTGTAGGATGTTCAGTGCCGTCCGAATTTCCAATGCCCAAAAGCTTGGATGACGGCATCGAACGTCCTGACTGGCCCCCCCTTAAACCTGCAGCGCGATGCCCTCCGTCTGATATGGACAATGTAGATGATGCTCAAAGTGTGTTCCCTATACACTTTACCAATATATAACAAGCCCGAACCTCTGGCTGCTGGCACCATCCGGTAGCCAGGGCGCGTAGAAGCTGTCGGCGCGATCCGGTGGCCAATCCGCGCGATCCAGTAGCCAATCCACTGATTGGAAGGAATTTTCTCTCAGTGCTGTTGCACGGGAATTCTTGCTTTTAATTTATTTATTGAAGAGGGGATTACAGGGAAGTGAGAAGGGAACTGCTCGTTTTAACCAGTAATAATCTCGTCTCCCCCCAGATACCAAGCTTTTGGAGAAGTCCAGTTTACTGAAGCAGTTGACAGAAACGTTGCCAACAGATCCCAATAGATCTCCGACGGCTCAGAGGTCAGTGTGGAATCTTATATAGTGCCCATGTGGTCGCAGACCAGGTCAGTGAAGGTGTTAAACAATCCAACGCTGCAAAATTACTTGTAAAGCAGACCGCACACACGGCTATACACAAGGCTATACAACACAGAGCAATACACATCTTACAAGGCTACATGTGCAAAATGGGATTTATTTTCTATAACTCTTGACTTTGTTTAAATACTTATTTTAGTCCAAAATGTCCAACTTTCAAGAAACCTTTCAGGACGTTGGTTTTACATGTGATTAGACCTATTCATCTGCTTCTCTCTGCTGAGAAAGTATACACATCCAGCTGACACCTGGTGCCCCCTGGAGTAACCCCCACCTGAATCTTCACATGTAGAAACATAGAAACATAGACTGTGTCGGCAGATAAGAACCATTCGGTCCATCTAGTCCTCCCAATTTTTTTTTGAGTACTTTTATTAGACCCCCGTGCCCGGTCTTATATCTAGGATAGCCTTGTGTCTATCCCACGCATGCTTAAAATCCTTGACTGTGTTTACCTCTACCACTTCTGCTGGCAGGCTATTCCATACATCCACTACCCTCTCAGTAAAGTAATACTTCCTGATATTACTTTTAAATCGTTGCCCCTCTAATTTAAGACTATGTCCTCTAGTTGTGGTGTTTTTTCTTCCTTTAAATATACTCTCTTCCTTTACTGTGTTGATTCCCTTTATGTATTTAAATGTTTCTATCATATCCCCCCTGTTACGTCTTTCCCCCCAAGCTATACATGTTAAGATGCTTTAACCTTTCCTGGTAAGTTTTATCCTTCAACCCATGAACCAGTTTAGTAGCCCTTCTCTGAACTCTCTCCAAAGTATCAATATCCTTCTGGAGGTACACACGGCTCTAATCTGAAACTCTGGAAGCATCATAATTTATCAGTTTATCCTCATATTAGGGCTAATTCATTAATCTGTGATAATACAGAGTGAATGAGTCTGCAAAAGCACCTACCTACCTAGTCAGTTATTGCTGTGGAGTCTGTGATACACTCACACTGCACATTACTGTGAGTTTTATTGCTGTGGAGTCTGTGATACACTCACACACTGCACATTACTGGGAGTTTTATTGCTGTGGAGTCTGTGATACACTCACACGCTGCACATTACTGTGAGTTTTATTGCTGTGGAGTCTGTGATACACTCACACACTGCACATTACTGTGAGTTTTTTTGCTGTGGAGTCTGTGATACACTCACACAGCACATTACTGGGAGTTTTATTGCTGTGGAGTCTGTGATACACTCACGCTGCACATTACTGTGAGTTTTATTGGTGTGGAGTCTGTGATACACTTACACGCTGCACATTACTGTGAGTTTTATTGCTGTGGAGTCTGTGATACAATCACACACTGCACATTACTGGGAGTTTTATTGCTGTGGAGTCTGCGATACACTCACACACTGCACATTACTGGGAGTTTTATTGCTGTGGAGTCTGTGATACACTCACACGCTGCACATTCTCTGCTATGGGCTGTTATGGGGTTAGTAGCCCAGCTGGAGGACCACAGTTGGATGTTTAGATGCTAAAGCCATTTAGTGCAGTGTTCAGTTTTGCTTGTGATGTACTGACATTGTATTTTCTTTATATTTGTTTTAAAAAAAACTTCCCTGGCTATGTCTACTGCGTTAGTTTGGTAAGTTTTACACATATATATTATGGGGCATGGTTATTTTTTATTGTTTATAATACACTGTGATCACCAACTTGTTACTTTAATTCATTCACCTGTTTTACTGTTCATTGTGTATATTTACGTGTTCCTGCACAGGCACAGACAGGCACAGACAGGCACAGACAGGCACGACAAAACTTTATTAACAAAGACCTTATGGACGTGTTCACACACTATATAGCTCTATCAGGGGGAGGGCATGTTGTTTAGAATCTTTGCTCTGTATAGCTCTATCAGGGGGCGGACATGTTGTTTAGAATCTTTGCTCTGTATAGCTCTATCAGGGGGCGGACATGTTGTTTAGAATCTTTGCTCTGTATAGCTCTATCAGGGGGAGGACATGTTGTTTAGAATCTTTGCTCTGTATAGCTCTATCAGGGGGAGGACATGTTGTTTAGAATCTTTGCTCTGTATAGCTCTATCAGGGGGCGGACATGTTGTTTAGAATCTTTGCTCTGTATAGCTCTATCAGGGGGCGGACATGTTGTTTAGAATCTTTGCTCTGTATAGCTCTATCAGGGGGCGGACATGTTGTTTAGAATCTTTGCTCTGTATAGCTCTATCAGGGGGAGGACATGTTGTTTAGAATCTTTGCTCTGTATAGCTCTATCAGGGGGCGGATATTACATTCAGCCAGACTTGCAAGGAAGCGATATAGAAAATACTTTAATTACCTCATTTTTTTTATTTATCCTCTCAAGTGCCAGAGACCCTGGGAATGCGCTAATAACGGGGATCTCTGACACACGCTTTGATAATGTCTCTCTGTTTTGCAGACACCCCCAAGAACCCCCCACCGCTCATGAAGACGAACATGCGCATCAAAAAGAAATCGCAGAACTTGAAAACTACAACGGAGAAGTACGAACCGAGAGATTGCGCATTGGCAATCGTTGTGGGCGGAGCATAGATAGAAATATGGGCAGACTAGGTGGGCACAGTGCCATCTCTGGGGTCCTGGGTATGAGAGCAATTGTCCCTTTCTTTTATATTGTACACGTCACTGCATTTAACAGGAATGTACTTGTATAGTGTCATACGTGTCATGTTTACTCCCATTATTTGGGGACAGATATGGTCTTTTACCTCATAACAAATCAAATTGGGTTTACTCGCTCTGCAAAATCTCTGATTATAATACAGTATATTTCTGTGGGATATTAATACATAGTGGATGTGCCTCTCTATATTAATGCTATGTATACACATTGACTCCACTCTGCTGATTGACATCTGTTATACTACTGGCCGTGCCATCGCCTCTAGAGGCCTATAGGGATAAACATTCTTCATATAGTGTAGAGAATCAAAAATGGTGAAAAATGATGTATACATTGTGTTAGAAAATACACCAAATAAGAGAAATCTATATTTATAATGTGTCTGTGCTGTCTTGTAACACAATGTACAGATCTTTTTTTTTTTTTTATATTCACTAATATTATCCCTTTAACATTGGCCTTGAGCCGATTTTTTTTAATTTTCACTGGTCCGCTGGGAAAACAGTGGCCGGGTGGCAGCCATACTTGCCCCTAATATTGTTGTTTTATCCGAACGCTTTCCTTGTTCCCCACCGTGAACATTTCTATATCTGGCTCTGGGTCCTTCCATTTTTTAAAATGTATTTGTAAAGTGAACAAAAATCAGTGATCGATTTTTATTCACAGTAATCCGGGTAAACCATATATATAGCGGGCGGGAGGCAAACTAGGCAAATAGCGCTTGACGCGTTTCGCGATATCGTTTACTAAGCTTATGATTAAGTAACGATCGTTATGTGAGACGCGTCAAGCCTCCCACTCACTGAATATGGTTTACGTGGATTATTATGAATATGGATCTCCGATGTTTGTCACTTCTTAGTTAATTCGGAGAGCGCCAGAGTGGCGTGTCTGACTATTATTGGGGTGGATGGTTCTATTACTGGTGGCCAATAAACATGTGGGGACAGCAGCGCCTGCGCTCCTCAGCCCACGGCGAGTCACCGATTGCATCATTTATTCTCCTAGCCGGGGCGCGAGCCTTTCTCTGATTGCCGTCTCTCGCGATGAGGCCGCTGTGCATCCTGCGCCATACACTTCTGTGCATGACTTGACTGTGTTTGCCTTACAGCTGGCGTACGAAGCTTGCGCCCTGAAGAAAAAGGTGCAGGAGCGAGACAATACCGCGACGGAGCAGAACTTGAGGTAAATGGCTAACTAGGGACATCAATGGCAAACTGATCAGACTGACACTTTATTGATCGTGATAGCCAAAGATATTTTTCTACTATTGCCTCAGTTTTATGTTTTTATTACAGTGTTTAAAATGACCTTGTTCCTTTTTGAGTGCTCTGGGGGCACGCATGTTGCCCCTTCGCTTCCTGTCCCAAGAAGCCACCGGCCCATGTTCTCACCAGACTGTACACCTGGGTCTGCTAAAAGACGACTGTCTGCAAAACAAAATCAGGTTATGGCTAGCTGAAAGATGGCATTGGGTGTAGGAATTTTAAATACAGAAGGTTTAATGAAAGAAACTTTTTTTTTATTTTTATTAAGCTCTCTTTTCTTCATGTAGCTCTATCAGGGGGCAGACATGTTTAGAATCTTGGATTAGCTGAACCTGACCCAAGATTCTAAACAACATGGCCGCCCCCTGATTGAGCTATCCAAAACAAAGAGGAATTTATCTATATTCTTTCATTAAATCCTTTCTATTAAAAATGTTTACACTAATTTAAAATGAAATAAATTAAGTGTTGAGGGTTTTTTTGTTTCTCCATACTCACTCTGTCCCCTTCAAGGACACCAGGGGACGGACATGTTGTTTAGAATCTTTGCTCTGTATAGCTCTTTCAGGGGACGGACATGTTGTTTAGAATCTTTGCTCTGTATAGCTCTATCAAGGGGCGGACATGTTGGTTAGAATCTTTGCTCTGTACAGCTCTATCATGGGGCGGACATGTTGTGTAGAATCGTTGCTCTGTATAGGTCTATCAGTGGGTGGACATGTTGTTTAGTATCTTTGCTCTGTATAGCTTTATCAGGGGATGCACATGTTGTTTAGAATCTTTGCTCTGTTTTATTGGATGCCGGGGTGGCGAAGCGGTGCAGTCTCACCAAAGAACGGGCGGGGTGGCCTTGCGCATTTCGCTCCCGGTCGTGGCGCTTAGTCATGGGCATAAGTGATTGGGGCGGATGTCCGCTCTTGGATGCCTTCTCCCATGGTGCCGTGTGGTTTGAGGGGATCCATGCAGAAGCACGTGCATGTTTGGAATGCATTGGAGACGGCATCGGACTATGTTTCGCGCCGGCTATCAATCTTCTTGTTGGTGTCTTTCTTCTTGCATAATAACTATTAGGTATGCTATTGCGAGTGAACTTAAAGGTGCAATACCAGCAAAATGTTCCAAAAGTAATAGTAATTGTGTCCTAACAAAATGTCATCCTTTATTAGTACATATTGTTGAAAAAGAATAAGGTAAATTGTTGAGTGTACACAAACTGAAAGGATGCTGCATAGGCTTTTAATGTAACCCTGCTAGGTACTGTAGCTTACACTCACATTATACATGCATGTATACCTCATGGTCTCTGTTGTTGTGTGGGGGGAGGGATAACAATGAGAGGATTGTTATCGGGTGTGGGGGATAGTTTGATGTTGTTTTTGATGTATTTTGGACATGTGTGTGTTTTTTGTGTGGATCTCTTTGGATTGTGTGGCGCCATGGGAGAGGGTGTTTGGGAGCGGATGTCTGCCCTTGTGCCTATAGTTGGGCGCGTGGGGCTTCTTTGTTTGTTCCCCAGGTTTGGTGGGATTTCACTGCGTTTCCACTGTGGCATCTGGTGGGGATCGGAATTTTGGCATGACTGCGGTGGTCCGGGTCTTTGTTGCGGAGGGCGTTCTTCCTCTGATGTCTACTTTCTTAACTATAGTTCACTGATTAATGAATTGATCTGTGTATTTTACAAACATGGAGGATGGATTCACTTACATTAAACAGTTACAATGATCGGGTATGTCATACACTATCACTATAAACACTAGTAGATCAATATACCGCTTGTATTGTAAGTGCATGCTCTTTATTGGTAAAGACTAACATAGGTGTGTAGTCCATAAATTATTTCGAACACCTTACAATGTATTTTACTTTACTTCTTACTTCCAGGAAACAGATTTTGTTGTGGACAATACAATGAGGGGGTAGAGCCTTAATCAAGTTAAACACAGTTACTTGTTTTAACTGTACTATTGTTATCTATTGTAACTTTGTTTTTCATTCTACTGTACTGATGTCATAATCCAGGTGCAACTAATTAAGTTATACGTATTGCACCTGTTTTGTTCCTGGCTATTCTTTTACAATTGTAAGTAACATCCAGTAATGGTGACAATAAAGTTTAGCTGTTGTGATATTTTAACTATAATAATAAAAAAATAAAAAACATTCATTAACCCCTTCGTGACGCATAAAAAAAAAAAAAAAAAAGAATCTTTGCTCTGTATAGCTCTATCAGGGGGCGGACATGTTGGTTAGAATCTTTGCTCTGTATAGCTCTATCAGTGGGTAGACATGTTGTTTAGAATCTTTGCTCTGTATAGCTCTATCAGGGGACGGACATGTTGTTTAGAATCTTTGCTCTGTATAGCTCTATCAGGGGGTGGACATGTTGTTTAGAATCTTTGCTCTGTATAGCTCTATCAGGGGACGGACATTTTGTTTAGAATCTTAGCTCTGTATGGCTCTATCAGGGGATGGACATTTTGTTTAGAATCTTTGCTCTGTGTAGCTCTATCAGGGGGCGGACATGTTGGGTCCTATGAATGAAGGTACTTCTATTTGTATTATTTTACTACAGAATATCTAAATAAACCATCTACACTTAATGTAATATTTTTATTTACCTACAGTGGCCCTTTTATTGCCCGTATGTAGCCTATAGAAGTCACCCCCTTGCCTGAGAGGTAATTGGTTTAAAGCTAGACCTTCTTCTGTTGACAGGATAACAGTTCTCTGGGAGAGCGTGGCATCCCACATCCACCAGCGAGACTGCCTGGAGAGTGACACCCGTCATTCGCTGACCGCCATCTCCGAGCTGAAGGGAAAATACGACAACCTGTTGGCCGCCAGCCAAGAGACTGAGGAGCAGCTCCGAAAAGCAGAGCTCACTGAGCAGGAGCTGAGCGAGAAGATGATCAAGAAGAAAGCCCTGGAGGCCGAGACCCAGAATGCAGTTAACGAGAGGTCAGTGCGCCGGCCTTACTTCTAGGTGAGCGATGGTTCTAAATCCTAGAACTACCTCTCCGTACACACTAGGGGTCTTTATTCTGCTCCGAGGCCATATGGATTCCAGTAACATTCCATATGTGGCCTAGTGTACTTCCACACGTGGGCTATTCATTCAGGGCATTATTCATGAAAGAGGTAATTAATGGTGCTTCCTCTGCTCAGACAGTGTTGCTGTAATGCCTCAATGTTGAGGCATCCAGCAACCCCAGAATTGGATCCCCTGGGAAGCCTGCCTTTTCAATATGACGCTCCTTTGTTCCTATTACTAGATTGCCTCTAGAGGCAGACCGCAACATTAGTTTAAAAAAAAAACGAAGGTGTAGGGCTGGGGATTAAAGGTCACTGTAGGAGAAAATGCTTAGGTAACCGCAATGCACTACTTTCAGTTATTGCCCGAACACTTGCGAACAACATCAGAAAAACATGCACGTAATGGGTATTTCTAAACTCCAGACAATTAGAATCGATTTAGCATTTTTATTTTTACTAGTGTAGATTTTTCATGGAAAGGTATAAAAAAAAAAGTGTTTTTTTGTAAATTTTCATATTTGTACAGTACATTTTAGAAAGTCTTTCTGATGCCGATTAAAAACAATATATATTGTGTGGGTACAGTAAAATAGAGAGAGGGACAGCTAAACACAAACACTGCAGAAGTGCCCTTACCGGGTAAAGTTGTGCCTGTTTTTATAAACCCTGCAATGATATTTACTGCTGAAATGAACCAATACAATGTGATTTATTGCTTGCTGGGGATCTGGTAATTATATCTGTCTGTACTATACTTTAGATGTATTGCTTGCTGGGGATCTGGTAATTATCTCTGTACTATACTTTAGATGTATTGCTTGCTGGGGATCTGGTAATTATCTCTGTACTATACTTTAGATGTATTGCTTGCTGGGGATCTGGTAATTATCTCTGTACTATACTTTAGATGTATTGCTTGCTGGGGATCTGGTAATTATCTCTGTACTATACTTTAGATGTATTGCTTGCTGGGGATCTGGTAATTATATCTGTCTGTACTATACTTTAGATGTATTGCTTGCTGGGGATCTGGTAATTATCTCTGTACTATACTTTAGATGTATTGCTTGCTGGGGATCTGGTAATTATCTCTGTACTATACTTTAGATGTATTGCTTGCTGGGGATCTGGTAATTATCTCTGTACTATACTTTAGATGTATTGCTTGCTGGGGATCTGGTAATTATCTCTGTACTATACTTTAGATGTATTGCTTGCTGGGGATCTGGTAATTATCTCTGTACTATACTTTAGATGTATTGCTTGCTGGGGATCTGGTAATTATCTCTGTACTATACTTTAGATGTATTGCTTGCTGGGGATCTGGTAATTATCTCTGTACTATACTTTAGATGTATTGCTTGCTGGGGATCTGGTAATTATCTCTGTACTATACTTTAGATGTATTGCTTGCTGGGGATCTGGTAATTATCTCTGTACTATACTTTAGATGTATTGCTTGCTGGGGATCTGGTAATTATCTCTGTCTGTACTATACTTTAGATGTATTGCTTGCTGGGGATCTGGTAATTATCTCTGTACTATACTTTAGATGTATTGCTTGCTGGGGATCTGGTAATTATCTCTGTACTATACTTTAGATGTATTGCTTGCTGGGGATCTGGTAATTATCTCTGTACTATACTTTAGATGTATTGCTTGCTGGGGATCTGGTAATTATCTCTGTACTATACTTTAGATTTATTGCTTGCTGGGGATCTGGTAATTATCTCTGTACTATACTTTAGATTTATTGCTTGCTGGGGATCTGGTAATTATCTCTGTACTATACTTTAGATGTATTGCTTGCTGGGGATCTGGTAATTATCTCTGTCTGTACTATACTTTAGATGTATTGCTTGCTGGGGATCTGGTAATTATCTCTGTACTATACTTTAGATGTATTGCTTGCTGGGGATCTGGTAATTATCTCTGTACTATACTTTAGATGTATTGCTTGCTGGGGATCTGGTAATTATCTCTGTACTATACTTTAGATGTATTGCTTGCTGGGGATCTGGTAATTATCTCTGTACTATACTTTAGATGTATTGCTTGCTGGGGATCTGGTAATTATCTCTGTCTGTAACTATACTTTAGATTTGAGACTCGTATTATATTGTTTTCTGATATTTCTCTCGCTCTGTAGGACGACGAAAGCGATCTGGAGATATCACCGCCGGAAGGCACTGGTTAAAACCGTGAGTGCGGACAGGTGAGAGACAGACGTGTGTTATGTCTGTGGTAACAAGACCCCGAGTTACCTGTACTTGGGATAGACTGATCAGGATTATTGCTTTTCTTTTTTTAAAGTTACAGTTACTATACAATATTGTTTGACCAAGGTAACATCAGTCCAATGCACAAGGTATAAAGTGCTATAACATCAATCCAATTGACAGAATATGATGATGATCCAAATGAATAATTATAGATTATTTTAAAAAAGTAGAGATTGTAATAAAGCTCTAATTCCCAAGCCTCATCATAAGGATCTAAACCCGGGACCATTATAAAGCACTACCTTATATCCCAGTATCAATATGTAATAAGGAACTTATCACCCACAGGTGCTCAAACATACGTCAGATACAATCCATCATACAAACCGTGGCACTGAATGGTCATAAAGATAATAGTGGTTCAGACCGTGGATTACCGAGCTCTGTGATAGAGAGTCCCACGGGGAGGAAATCATAGAGAATCCTTACTGACCCATTGTGTAATTAGCCAAGGGTTACAGGCATCTTCCAATTTCTTCCGCTGGAAGGTTATTCCAGGTATCTACTACTCCTTACAGCGTCAGCCTTTACTGCTTCCGCTGGAGGGTTATTCCAGGTATCTATTACTCTTTACAGGGTCAGCCTTTACTGCTTCCCCTGGAAGGTTATTCCAGGTATCTACTACTCTTTACAGGGTCAGCCTTTACTGCTTCAACTGGAAAGTTATTCCAGGTATCTACTACTCTTTACAGTGTCAGTCTTTACTACTCTTTACATGTCAGTCTTTACTGCTTCCGCTGGAAGGTTATTCCAGGTATCTACTGCTCTTTACAGCGTCAGCATTTACTGCCTCCCCTGGAAGGTTATTCCAGGTATCTACTACTCTTTACAGTGTAAGCCTTTACTGCTTCCCCTGGAAGGTTATTCCAGGTATCTACTACTCTTTACAGGGTCAGCCTTTACTGCTTCAACTGGAAAGTTTTCCCAGGTATCTACTACTCTTTACAGTGTCGGTCTTTACTACTCTTTACATGTCAGTCTTTACTGCTTCCGCTGGAAGGGTTTTCCAGGTATCTACTACTCTTTACATGTCGGCCTTTACTTCTTCCACTGGGAGGTTATTCCAGGTATCTACTACTCTTTACAGCGTCAGCATTTACTGCCTCCACTGGAAGGTTATTCCAGGTATCTACTACTCTTTACAGTGTAAGCCTTTACTGCTTCCCCTGGAAGGTTATTCCAGGTATCTACTACTCTTTACAGTGTCAGTCTTTACTGCTTCCACTGGAAGGTTATTACAGGTATCTACTACTCCTTACAGTGTCAGCCTTTACTTCTTCCGCTGGGAGGTTATTCCAGGTATCTACTACTCTTTACAGTGTCAGTCTTTACTGCTTCTGCTGGGAGGTTATTCCAGGTATCTACTACTCTTTACAGTGTCAGCCGTTACTGCTTCCGCTGGGAGGTTATTCCAGGTATCTACTACTCTTTACAGTGTCAGCGTTTACTGCTTCTGCTGGGAGGTTATTCCAGGTATCTACTACTCTTTACAGTGTCAGCCTTTACTGCTTACGCTGGGAGGTTATTCCAGGTATCTACTACTCTGTACAGTGTCAGCCTTTACTGCTTCCGCTGGGAGGTTATTCCAGGTATCTACTACTCTTTACAGCGTCAGCCTTTACTGTTTCCGCTAGGAGGTTATTCCAGGTATCTACTACTCTGTACAGTGTCAGCCTTTACTGCTTACGCTGGGAGGTTATTCCAGGTATCTACTACTCTGTACAGTGTCAGCCTTTACTGCTTCCGCTGGGAGGTTATTCCAGGTATCTACTACTCTTTACAGCGTCAGCCTTTACTGTTTCCGCTAGGAGGTTATTCCAGGTATCTACTACTCTGTACAGTGTCAGCCTTTACTGCTTCCGCTGGGAGGTTATTCCAGGTTTCTACTACTCTTTACAGTGTCAGCCTTTACTGCTTCCGCTGGGAGGTTATTTCTGAGATGATCTCACAATTCCCCTAAAGAAATTAGTGAATAATAGTTAATCTTCTGTCAGTAAATCCAAACTAGTTTTGTTTAGAGCTAAGAAGAGATTTGATTTGTATTTATTGCAATCCTCATGGTTGGTGTGATCCTGGCTTCTGGGATGTGTGTTCGTTATTATTTGTAATATTGTTTGTCTTCAGTGGTTAATGTCTTCTCTTAAGTAAATTGATGAATTTACTTTCAGTCATTACCCCTTTCTGAGCGTTTTACAGTTTATTGAAGTGCGTATTTCTGAAGAGAGAGGTGAATTTAAGAAGTATTACTTGGTCAGAGATTTCCCGATTCCCACCCACTCTGCAGTGACCTTTCTGAATGTTTCAATATTTTGCACCAACTACATTTGAGCCCATTTAGGATATCTCAAAGACCCTGTATAATCTGTCCTATCAAAATAAAAAAATCAAATGTACTTGGAGTGATGAATTCAGACTTTTTTCTGCACATCTATCAGATCTGTCACATGAAACCATCCTGGTAGAAGACAATTCTGCAGTAAAAGTTTAGTATCTCGGGGATCATAAATCACAGGAACAAATGTTAATAATAATTTCACTCAGTTTCAAGTGGCCTTTCATTTCTGGCTTTACTCCCACCTTATCTATCACAAGGAAGATTAGTGGGTTTTATTTGTAACCCTTTCTTTGCAGAGAGTGTGATGCTGCATCCCCGATTCTGTTGTCAGTGTGCTGGCCACATGCAGTCAGTTTGTAAGGTTCTCATTACATTTCATCTCTCCCTTCACCGGGTCTCAGTTTGTAGGATTTCTGATGCTAGCCTCATACTCACAGAGAGTGATCACTGTTTGTTGTTAATCATGTGGTATTTGCAGTTTGTCTGTCACTGGGCACTCTTGTGGTACTCCTGCATCACTGAGCACTCTTGTGGTACTCCTGCATCACTGGGCACTCTTGTGGTACTCCTGCATCACTGGCCTCTCTTGTGCTACTCCTGCATCACTCGCCACTCTTGTGCTACTCCTGCATCACTCGCCACTCTTGTGCTACTCCTACATCACTCGCTACTCTTGTGCTACTCCTGCATCACTCGCCACTCTTGTGCTACTCCTGCATCACTCGCCACTCTTGTGCTACTCCTGCATCACTCGCCACTCTTGTGCTACTCCTGCATCACTCGCCACTCTTGTGCTACTCCTGCATCACCCGGCACTCTTGTGCTACTCCTGCATCACCGGGCACTCTTGTGCTACTCCTGCATCACCGGGCACTCTTGTGCTACTCCTGCATCACCGGGCACTCTTGTGCTACTCCTGCATCACCGGGCACTCTTGTGCTACTCCTGCATCACCGGGCACTCTTGTGCTACTCCTGCATCACCGGGCACTCTTGTGCTACTCCTGCATCACTCGGCACTCTTGTGCTACTCCTGCATCACTCGGCACTCTTGTGCTACTCCTGCATCACTCGGCACTCTTGTGCTACTCCTGCATCACCGGGCACTCTTGTGCTACTCCTGCATCACTCGGCACTCTTGTGCTACTCCTGCATCACTCGGCACTCTTGTGCTACTCCTGCATCACTCGGCACTCTTGTGCTACTCCTGCATCACTCGGCACTCTTGCTACTCCTGCATCACCGGGCACTTTTGTGCTACTCCTGCATCACCGGGCACTCTTGTGACACTCCTGCATCACTGGTCTCTCTTGTGGTACTCCTGCATCACCGGGCACTCTTGTGCTACTCCTGCATCACTGGCCTCTCTTGTGACACTCCTGCATCACTGGCCTCTCTTGTGACACTCCTGCATCACTCGGCACTCTTGCTACTCCTGCATCACCGGGCACTCTTGTGCTACTCC
This sequence comes from Pelodytes ibericus, assembly GCA_036172795.1. Lineage (NCBI taxonomy): Eukaryota > Metazoa > Chordata > Amphibia > Anura > Pelodytidae > Pelodytes > Pelodytes ibericus. The sequence goes on from CM069857.1 coordinate 7,947,824, forward strand.
TGCATCACCGGGCACTCTTGTGGTACTCCTGCATCACTGGTCTCTCTTGTGGCACTCCTGCATCACTCGCCACTCTTGTGGTACTCCTGCATCACTCGCCACTCTTGTGGCACTCCTGCATCACTGGTCTCTCTTGTGGTACTCCTGCATCACTCGGCACTCTTGTGGTACTCCTGCATCACTGGCCTCTCTTGTGGCACTCCTGCATCACTGGTCTCTCTTGTGGCACTCCTGCATCTCCCTACATTAAACAAGACTTAGTGGTCAAGCTGCACAAATTATTGGGGAAGACAGTTTGTGGGCTCGGGTGGAAGCCTGTCACTTACAGATTTTTTTTGAATGTAGAGAATAAAATCCGCTCTCTCTATTTGCAGGAAATGCATGTGTTAAATGTATGGGTGGGTGGTCTCCTGTGTATGACATCACCTGTGGTCTGATATTTAAACTAAGTGAAATGTGGAAGTGGCCAATCAGGCCACAAGGTGATGTCACAAGTGGCACCTGCCACAGACACGTTTCAAACTTTATTATTATTTTTTAACCCCGTCCTGATTTTTGTCTGGCAGGAATGTGCGCCCACACCCCGACGCAGGTGGTCTAGCGATCTCGGACACTGCTGGAAGTGACAAGACACCGAGCTGCCGGTTACGGTAAGTTACAGCTCTTTCCTCTGTATTATACTCCGCAACATGTTATCACTTGTCCCGGGGGGAATGGGGAGTGGCTAACGGGGCGGAGCTACGCAACGCCAGGTGACGTCATGCGGTGTTGTGTGACAGCTTCCCGCCGGTCTGGAGCTCATTTACTCACATGTGGACTGTGTTTACATCTCTGTTCTCTATTAACCCTGCAGATCCCAGTCCATTCCTCTGGTTACCTCTAAATTCATGGGTGCTATAAGGAGTTTTTTCATGTAAGTATTGCTAATTCTCTTTTAAGCCCTTCCCCCCCCCCCCCCCCCCCCCTGTATGATCTGAGAGGGAATTTCAAACATCCGAGGGGAGAGATTTTCTATTTCGGCTACTTTGGCCTTATGAAGTTCCCTTGTCAATTCCCTGTAAGTCTCTCTTTCATATATAAAGCCCTATAGAATCCTTCTTGTGTCCTTTCTATTTATTATTTGCAATTTCCCATGTTATTTAATTAAGTCAATACAAGAATAGTTAGATGCTGAGGCTTGCACTCTAGTACTCGCTAATCTCAGCCTAGAGTGCAGCCAGCAGTGTCATTGGATTCGCCGGCTGTCTCTCTTGACATGTCTCGGTTGAGAGAGTCCGGATTGGCGGGTGATTGTACACTCTGTGTGATAAGATGGTTACAGATGATGCTGAAACCTAACACTGCTTATACTGTGACTGTGCAGATAAAGGGGCTCTGTCACCTAAACACTGCTTATACTGTGACTGTACTGATAAAGGGGCTCTGTCACCTAAACACTGCTTATACTGTGACTGTACAGATAAAGAGGCTCTGTCACCTAAACACTGCTTATACTGTGACTGTACAGATAAAGGGGCTCTGTCACCTAAACACTGCTTATACTGTGACTGTACAGATAAAGGGGCTCTGTCACATACACACTGCTTATACTGTGACTGTACAGATAAAGGGGCTCTGTCACCTAAACACTGCTTATACTGTGACTGTACAGATAAAGGGGCTCTGTCACCTAAACACTGCTTATACTGTGACTGTGCAGATAAAGGGGCTCTGTCACCTAAACACTGCTTATACTTTGACTGTACAGATACAGGGGCTCTGTCACCTAAACACTGCTTATACTGTGACTGTACAGATAAAGGGGCTCTGTCACCTAAACACTGCTTATACTGTGACTGTACAGATAAAGAGGCTCTGTCACCTAAACACTGCTTATACTGTGACTGTACAGATAAAGGGGCTCTGTCACCTAAACACTGCTTATACTGTGACTGTACAGATAAAGGGGCTCTGTCACCTAAACACTGCTTATACTGTGACTGTACAGATAAAGAGGCTCTGTCACCTAAACACTGCTTATACTGTGACTGTACAGATAAAGAGGCTCTGTCACCTAAACACTGCTTATACTGTGACTGTACAGATAAAGGGGCTCTGTCACCTAAACACTGCTTATACTGTGACTGTACAGATAAAGAGGCTCTGTCACCTAAACACTGCTTATATTGTGACTGTACAGATAAAAGGGCTCTGTCACCTAAACACTGCTTATACTGTGACTGTACAGATAAAGGGGCTCTGTCACCTAAACACTGCTTATACTGTGACTGTACAGATACAGGGGCTCTGTCACCTAAACACTGCTTATACTGTGACTGTACAGATAAAGGGGCTCTGTCACCTAAACACTGCTTATACTGTGACTGTACAGATAAAGGGGCTCTGTCACCTAAACACTGCTTATACTGTGACTGTACAGATACAGGGGCTCTGTCACCTAAACACTGCTTATACTGTGACTGTACAGATACAGGGGCTCTGTCACCTAAACACTGCTTATACTGTGACTGTACAGATACAGGGGCTCTGTCACCTAAACACTGCTTATACTGTGACTGTACAGATACAGGGGCTCTGTCACCTAAACACTGCTTATACTGTGACTGTACAGATACAGGGGCTCTGTCACCTAAACACTGCTTATACTGTGACTGTACAGATACAGGGGCTCTGTCACCTAAACACTGCTTATACTGTGACTGTACAGATAAAGGGGCTCTGTCACCTAAACACTGCTTATACTGTGACTGTACAGATAAAGAGGCTCTGTCACCTAAACACTGCTTATACTGCGACTGTACAGATAAAGGGGCTCTGTCACCTAAACACTGCTTATACTGCGACTGTACAGATACAGGGGCTCTGTCACCTAAACACTGCTTATACTGTGACTGTACAGATAAAGAGGCTCTGTCACCTAAACACTGCTTATACTGTGACTGTACAGATACAGGGGCTCTGTCACCTAAACACTGCTTATACTGTGACTGTACATATAAAGGGGCTCTGTCACCTAAACACTGCTTATACTGTGACTGTACAGATACAGGGGCTCTGTCACCTAAACACTGCTTATACTGTGACTGTACAGATACAGGGGCTCTGTCACCTAAACACTGCTTATACTGTGACTGTACAGATAAAGGGGCTCTGTCACCTAAACACTGCTTATACTATGACTGTACAGATAAAGAGGCTCTGTCACCTAAACACTGCTTATACTGTGACTGTGCAGATAAAGGGGCTCTGTCACCTAAACACTGCTTATACTGTGACTGTACAGATAAAGGGGCTCTGTCACCTAAACACTGCTTATACTGTGACTGTACAGATAAAGGGGCTCTGTCACCTAAACACTGCTTATACTGTGTCTGTACAGATAAAGAGGCTCTGTCACCTAAACACTGCTTATACTGTGACTGTACAGATAAAGGGGCTCTGTCACCTAAACACTGCTTATACTGCGACTGTACAGATACAGGGGCTCTGTCACCTAAACCCTGCTTATACTGTGACTGTACAGATAAAGAGGCTCTGTCACCTAAACACTGCTTATACTGTGACTGTACAGATAAAGGGACTCTGTCACCTAAACACTGCTTATACTGTGTCTGTACAGATAAAGGGGCTCTGTCACCTAAACACTGCTTATACTGTGACTGTACAGATAAAGAGGCTCTGTCACCTAAACACTGCTTATACTGTGACTGTACAGATAAAGGGGCTCTGTCACCTAAACACTGCTTATACTGTGACTGTACAGATAAAGGGGCTCTGTCACCTAAACACAGCTTATACTGTGACTGTACAGATAAAAGGGCTCTGTCACCTAAACACTGCTTATACTGTGACTGTACAGATAAAGGGGCTCTGTCACCTAAACACTGCTTATACTGTGACTGTACAGATAAAGGGGCTCTGTACCCTAAACACTGCTTATACTGTGACTGTACAGATTAAAGGGATTCTGTCACCTAAACATTGCTTATACTGTGACTGTACAGATACAGGGATTCTGTCACCTAAACACTGCTTATACTGTGACTGTACAGATAAAGAGGCTCTGTCACCTAAACAATGCTTATACTGTGACTGTACAGATAAAGGGGCTCTGTCACCTAAACACTGCTTATACTGTGACTGTACAGATAAAGGGGCTCTGTCACCTAAACACTGCTTATACTGTGACTGTACAGATACAGGGGCTCTGTCACCTAAACACTGCTTATACTGTGACTGTACAGATAAAGAGGCTCTGTCACCTAAACACTGCTTATACTGTGACTGTGCAGATAAAGGGGCTCTGTCATCTAAACACTGCTTATACTGTGACTGTACAGATAAAGGGGCTCTGTCACCCAAACACTGCTTATACTGTGACTGTACAGATTAAAGGGACTCTGTCACGTAAACACTGCTTATACTGTGACTGTACAGATAAAGGGGCTCTGTCACATAAACACTGCTTATACTGTGACTGTACAGATAAAGAGGCTCTGTCACCTAAACACTGATTATACTGTGACTGTACAGATAAAGGGGCTCTGTCACCCAAACACTGCTTATACTGTGACTGTGCAGATAAAGGGGCTCTGTCACCTAAACACTGCTTATACTGTGACTGTACAGATAAAGGGACTCTGTCACCCAAACACTGCTTATACTGTGACTGTACAGATTAAGGGTCTCTGTCACCTAAACACTGCTTATACTGTGACTGTACAGACTAAAGGGGCTCTGTAATCTAACACTGCTTATACTGTGACTGTACAGATAAAGAGGCTCTGTCACCTAAACACTGCTTATACTGTGACTGTACAGATAAAGGGGCTCTGTCACTTAAACACTGCTTATACTGTGACTGTACAGATAAAGGGGCTCTGTCACCTAAACCCTGCTTATACTGTGACTGTACAGATACAGGGATTCTGTCACCTAAACACTGCTTATACTGTGACTGTACAGACTAAAGAGGCTCTGTCACCTAAACACTGCTTATACTGTGACTGTACAGATAAAGGGGCTCTGTCACCTAAACACTGCTTATACTGTGACTGTACAGATAAAGGGGCTCTGTCACCTAAACACTGCTTATACTGTGACTGTACAGACTAAAGAGGCTCTGTCACCTAAACACTGCTTATACTGTGACTGTACAGACTAAAGAGGCTCTGTCACCTAAACACTGCTTATACTGTGACTGTACAGATAAAGGGGCTCTGTCACTTAAACACTGCTTATACTGTGACTGTACAGATAAAGGGGCTCTGTCACCTAAACCCTGCTTATACTGTGACTGTACAGATACAGGGATTCTGTCACCTAAACACTGCTTATACTGTGACTGTACAGACTAAAGAGGCTCTGTCACCTAAACACTGCTTATACTGTGACTGTACAGATAAAGGGGCTCTGTCACCTAAACACTGCTTATACTGTGACTGTACAGATAAAGGGGCTCTGTCACCTAAACACTGCTTATACTGTGACTGTACAGACTAAAGAGGCTCTGTCACCTAAACACTGCTTATACTGTGACTGTACAGACTAAAGAGGCTCTGTCACCTAAACACTGCTTATACTGTGACTGTACAGACTAAAGAGGCTCTGTCACCTGAACACTGCTTATACTGTGACTGTACAGACTAAAGAGGCTCTGTCACCTGAACACTGCTTATACTGTGACTGTACAGATAAAGGGGCTCTGTCACATAAACACTGCTTATACTGTGACTGTACAGATAAAGGGGCTCTGTCACCTAAACACTGCTTATACTGTGACTGTACAGATAAAGGGGCTCTGTCACCTAAACACTGCTTATACTGTGACTGTACAGATAAAGGGGCTCTGTGACCTAAACACTGCTTATACTGTGACTGTACAGATAAAGAGGCTCTGTCACCTAAACACTGCTTATACTGTGACTGTGCAGATAAAGGGGCTCTGTCACCTAAACACTGCTTATACTGTGACTGTACAGATAAAGGGGCTCTGTCACCTAAACACTGCTTATACTGTGACTGTACAGACTAAAGGGGCTCTGTCACCCAAACACTGCTTATACTATGACTGTACAGATAAAGAGGCTCTGTCACCTAAACACTGCTTATACTGTGACTGTGCAGATAAAGGGGCTCTGTCACCTAAACACTGCTTAGTTAGATGCTGAGGCTTGCACTCTAGTACTCGCTAATCTCAGCCTAGAGTGCAGCCAGCAGTGTCATTGGATTCGCCGGCTGTCTCTCTTGACATGTCTCGGTTGAGAGAGTCCGGATTGGCGGGTGATTGTACACTCTGTGTGATAAGATGGTTACAGATGATGCTGAAACCTAACACAGCTTATACTGTGACTGTACAGATAAAGGGGCTCTGTCACCTAAACACTGCTTATACTGTGACTGTACAGATAAAGGGGCTCTGTCACCTAAACACTGCTTATACTGTGACTGTGCAGATAAAGGGGCTCTGTCACCTAAACACTGCTTATACTGTGACTGTACAGATACAGGGGCTCTGTCACCTAAACACTGCTTATACTGTGACTGTACAGATAAAGGGGCTCTGTCACCTAAACCCTGCTTATACTGTGACTGTACAGATAAAGGGGCTCTGTCACCTAAACACTGCTTATACTGTGACTGTACAGATAAAGGGGCTCTGTGACCTAAACACTGCTTATACTGTGACTGTACAGATAAAGAGGCTCTGTCACCTAAACAATGCTTATACTGTGACTGTACAGATAAAGGGGCTCTGTCACCTAAACACTGCTTATACTGTGACTGTACAGATAAAGGGGCTCTGTCACCTAAACACTGCTTATACTGTGACTGTGCAGATAAAGGGGCTCTGTCATCTAAACACTGCTTATACTGTGACTGTACAGATAAAGGGGCTCTGTCACCCAAACACTGCTTATACTGTGACTGTACAGATTAAAGGGACTCTGTCACGTAAACACTGCTTATACTGTGACTGTACAGATAAAGGGGCTCTGTCACATAAACACTGCTTATACTGTGACTGTACAGATAAAGAGGCTCTGTCACCTAAACACTGATTATACTGTGACTGTACAGATAAAGGGGCTCTGTCACCTAAACACTGCTTATACTGTGACTGTACAGATAAAGGGGCTCTGTCACCTAAACACTGCTTATACTGTGACTGTACAGATAAAGGGACTCTGTCACCCAAACACTGCTTATACTGTGACTGTACAGATTAAGGGTCTCTGTCACCTAAACACTGCTTATACTGTGACTGTACAGACTAAAGGGGCTCTGTAATCTAACACTGCTTATACTGTGACTGTACAGATAAAGAGGCTCTGTCACCTAAACACTGCTTATACTGTGACTGTACAGATAAAGGGGCTCTGTCACCTAAACACTGCTTATACTGTGACTGTACAGATAAAGGGGCTCTGTCACCTAAACCCTGCTTATACTGTGACTGTACAGATACAGGGATTCTGTCACCTAAACACTGCTTATACTGTGACTGTACAGACTAAAGAGGCTCTGTCACCTAAACACTGCTTATACTGTGACTGTACAGATAAAGGGGCTCTGTCACCTAAACACTGCTTATACTGTGACTGTACAGATAAAGGGGCTCTGTCACCTAAACACTGCTTATACTGTGACTGTACAGACTAAAGAGGCTCTGTCACCTAAACACTGCTTATACTGTGACTGTACAGACTAAAGAGGCTCTGTCACCTAAACACTGCTTATACTGTGACTGTACAGACTAAAGAGGCTCTGTCACCTGAACACTGCTTATACTGTGACTGTACAGACTAAAGAGGCTCTGTCACCTAAACACTGCTTATACTGTGACTGTACAGATAAAGGGGCTCTGTCACATAAACACTGCTTATACTGTGACTGTACAGATAAAGGGGCTCTGTCACCTAAACACTGCTTATACTGTGACTGTACAGATAAAGGGGCTCTGTCACCTAAACACTGCTTATACTGTGACTGTACAGATAAAAGGGGCTCTGTCACCTAAACACTGCTTATACTGTGACTGTACAGATAAAGGGGCTCTGTCACCTAAACACTGCTTATACTGTGACTGTACAGATAAAGGGGCTCTGTCACCTAAACACTGCTTATACTGTGACTGTGCAGATAAAGGGGCTCTGTCACCTAAACACTGCTTATACTGTGACTGTACAGATAAAGGGGCTCTGTCACCTAAACACTGCTTATACTGTGACTGTACGGATAAAGGGGCTCTGTCACCTAAACACTGCTTATACTGTGACTGTACAGATAAAGGGGCTCTGTCACCTAAACACTGCTTATACTGTGACTGTACGGATAAAGAGGCTCTGTCACCTAAACACTGCTTATACTGTGACTGTACAGATAAAGGGGCTCTGTAACCTAAACACTGCTTATACTATGACTGTACAGATAAAGAGGCTCTGTCACCTAAACACTGCTTATACTGTGACTGTACAGATAAAGGGGCTCTGTCACCTAAACACTGCTTATACTGTGACTGTACAGATAAAGGGGCTCTGTCACCTAAACACTGCTTATACTGTGACTGTACAGATAAAGGGGCTCTGTCACCTAAACACTGCTTATACTGTGACTGTACAGATAAAGGGGCTCTGTCACCTAAACACTGCTTATACTGTGACTGTACAGATAAAGAGGCTCTGTCACCTAAACACTGCTTATACTGTGACTGTACAGATAAAGAGGCTCTGTCACCTAAACACTGCTTATACTGTGACTGTACAGATAAAGAGGCTCTGTCACCTAAACACTGCTTATACTGTGACTGTACAGATAAAGAGGCTCTGTCACCTAAACACTGCTTATACTGTGACTGTACAGATAAAGAGGCTCTGTCACCTAAACACTGCTTATACTGTGACTGTACAGATAAAGAGGCTCTGTAACCTAAACACTGCTTATACTGTGACTGTACAGATAAAGAGGCTCTGTCACCTAAACACTGCTTATACTGTGACTGTACAGATAAAGAGGCTCTGTCACCTAAACACTGCTTATACTGTGACTGTACAGATTAAAGGGGCTCTGTCACCTAAACACTGCTTATACTGTGACTGTACAGATAAAGGGGCTCTGTCACCTAAACACTGCTTATACTGTGACTGTACAGATTAAAGGGGCTCTGTCACCTAAACACTGCTTATACTGTGACTGTACAGATAAAGGGGCTCTGTCACCTAAACACTGCTTATACTGTGACTGTACAGATTAAAGGGGCTCTGTCACCTAAACACTGCTTATACTGTGACTGTACAGATAAAGGGGCTCTGTCACCTAAACACTGCTTATACTGTGACTGTACAGATAAAGAGGCTCTGTCACCTAAACACTGCTTATACTGTGACTGTACAGATAAAGGGGCTCTGTCACTTAAACACTGCTTATACTGTGACTGTACAGATAAAGGGGCTCTGTCACCTAAACCCTGCTTATACTGTGACTGTACAGATACAGGGATTCTGTCACCTAAACACTGCTTATACTGTGACTGTACAGACTAAAGAGGCTCTGTCACCTAAACACTGCTTATACTGTGACTGTACAGATAAAGGGGCTCTGTCACCTAAACACTGCTTATACTGTGACTGTACAGATAAAGGGGCTCTGTCACCTAAACACTGCTTATACTGTGACTGTACAGACTAAAGAGGCTCTGTCACCTAAACACTGCTTATACTGTGACTGTACAGACTAAAGAGGCTCTGTCACCTAAACACTGCTTATACTGTGACTGTACAGACTAAAGAGGCTCTGTCACCTGAACACTGCTTATACTGTGACTGTACAGACTAAAGAGGCTCTGTCACCTAAACACTGCTTATACTGTGACTGTACAGATAAAGGGGCTCTGTCACATAAACACTGCTTATACTGTGACTGTACAGATAAAGGGGCTCTGTCACCTAAACACTGCTTATACTGTGACTGTACAGATAAAGGGGCTCTGTCACCTAAACACTGCTTATACTGTGACTGTACAGATAAAAGGGGCTCTGTCACCTAAACACTGCTTATACTGTGACTGTACAGATAAAGGGGCTCTGTCACCTAAACACTGCTTATACTGTGACTGTACAGATAAAGGGGCTCTGTCACCTAAACACTGCTTATACTGTGACTGTGCAGATAAAGGGGCTCTGTCACCTAAACACTGCTTATACTGTGACTGTACAGATAAAGGGGCTCTGTCACCTAAACACTGCTTATACTGTGACTGTACGGATAAAGGGGCTCTGTCACCTAAACACTGCTTATACTGTGACTGTACAGATAAAGGGGCTCTGTCACCTAAACACTGCTTATACTGTGACTGTACGGATAAAGAGGCTCTGTCACCTAAACACTGCTTATACTGTGACTGTACAGATAAAGGGGCTCTGTAACCTAAACACTGCTTATACTATGACTGTACAGATAAAGAGGCTCTGTCACCTAAACACTGCTTATACTGTGACTGTACAGATAAAGGGGCTCTGTCACCTAAACACTGCTTATACTGTGACTGTACAGATAAAGGGGCTCTGTCACCTAAACACTGCTTATACTGTGACTGTACAGATAAAGGGGCTCTGTCACCTAAACACTGCTTATACTGTGACTGTACAGATAAAGGGGCTCTGTCACCTAAACACTGCTTATACTGTGACTGTACAGATAAAGAGGCTCTGTCACCTAAACACTGCTTATACTGTGACTGTACAGATAAAGAGGCTCTGTCACCTAAACACTGCTTATACTGTGACTGTACAGATAAAGAGGCTCTGTCACCTAAACACTGCTTATACTGTGACTGTACAGATAAAGAGGCTCTGTCACCTAAACACTGCTTATACTGTGACTGTACAGATAAAGAGGCTCTGTCACCTAAACACTGCTTATACTGTGACTGTACAGATAAAGAGGCTCTGTAACCTAAACACTGCTTATACTGTGACTGTACAGATAAAGAGGCTCTGTCACCTAAACACTGCTTATACTGTGACTGTACAGATAAAGAGGCTCTGTCACCTAAACACTGCTTATACTGTGACTGTACAGATTAAAGGGGCTCTGTCACCTAAACACTGCTTATACTGTGACTGTACAGATAAAGGGGCTCTGTCACCTAAACACTGCTTATACTGTGACTGTACAGATTAAAGGGGCTCTGTCACCTAAACACTGCTTATACTGTGACTGTACAGATAAAGGGGCTCTGTCACCTAAACACTGCTTATACTGTGACTGTACAGATTAAAGGGGCTCTGTCACCTAAACACTGCTTATACTGTGACTGTACAGATAAAGGGGCTCGGTCACCTAAACACTGCTTATACTGTGACTGTACAGATAAAGGGGCTCTGTCACCTAAACACTGCTTATACTGTGACTGTACAGATAAAGGGGCTCTGTCGCCTAAACACTGCTTATACTGTGACTGTACAGATAAAGGGACTCTGTCCCCTAAACACTGCTTACACTGTGACTGTACAGATAAAGGGGCTCTGTCACCTAAACACTGCTCATACTGTGACTGTACAGATAAAGGGGCTCTGTCACCTAAACACTGCTATACTGTGACTGTACAGACTAAAGAGGCTCTGTCACCTAAACACTGCTATACTGTGACTGTACAGATTAAAGGGGCTTTGTCACCTAAACACTGCTTATACTGTGACTGTACAGATTAAAGGGGCTCTGTCACCTAAACACTGCTTATACTGTGACTGTACAGATTAAAGGGGCTCTGTCACCTAAACACTGCTATACTGTGACTGTACAGACTAAAGAGGCTCTGTCACCTAAACACTGCTATACTGTGACTGTACAGATTAAAGGGGCTTTGTCACCTAAACACTGCTTATACTGTGACTGTACAGATTAAAGGGGCTCTGTCACCTAAACACTGCTTATACTGTGACTGTACAGATTAAAGGGGCTCTGTCACCTAAACACTGCTTGTACTGTGACTGTACAGATTAAAGGGATTCTGTCACCTAAACACTGCTTATACTGTGACTGTACAGATAAAGGGGCTCTGTCACCTAAACACTGCTTATACTGTGACTGCACAGATTAAAGAGGCTCTGTAACCTAAACACTGCTTATACTGTGACTGCACAGATTAAAGGAACTCTGTCACCTGAACGCTGCTTATTCTGTGACTGTACAGATAAAGGGGCTCTGTCACCTAAACACTGCTTATACTATGACTGTACAAATTAATGGGACTTTGTAACCTAAACGCTGCTTATACTGTGACTGTACAGATTAAAGGGGCTCTGTCACCTAAACACTGCTTATACTATGACTGTACAGATAAAGGGGCTCTGTCACCTAAACACTACTTATACTGTGACTGTACAGATTAAAGGGGCTCTGTCACCTAAACACTGCTTATACTGTGACTGTACAGATAAAGGGACTCTGTAACCTAAACACTGCTTATACTGTGACTGTACAGATTAAAGGGGCTCTGTCACCTAAACACTGCTTGTACTGTGACTGTACAGATTAAAGGGATTCTGTCACCTAAACACTGCTCATACTGTGACTGTACAGATAAAGGGGCTCTGTCACCTAAACACTGCTTATACTGTGACTGCACAGATTAAAGAGGCTCTGTAACCTAAACACTGCTTATACTGTGACTGCACAGATTAAAGGGGCTCTGTCATCTAAACATTGCTTATACTGTGACTGTACAGATTAAAGGGGCTCTGTCACCTAAACACTGCTTATACCTTTGAAAATTGGTTCATTTGCATATCAAGCCACAAAGTGATATCATAAACAGGAGATACCACAGACATATTTAAAACATAGATTTATCTTATTTTATTCATGTTTTTAAAAGTGTCTCCTGTTCATAACATCACCTTGTGACTTAAATCTGCCAACATAATGTATAGATTATTTTCCAATGTGTTTTATTCTCTACATTCCCTATAAAGTTGAAAGAGCTGGGTTTAGCAGGTAGCATGACTTGTCTGCGGTTATAGTTACAATTATTTCTACTGTGGAAATAAAACACCAGCTTCTAATCTCCTGTTCCCTGATACTGTTTTATTACACCTTTTTTTGTCCTATACCTTATTCAGATCGAAGGGGCATATCCCACCCGGCTTATTTTCTGCATAGTGGACCTGTATTTTAATCTATGTAAAAAAAAAAATTGCAGTTCCCCTGTAGTTTTACAATGAAATGAATTTATCCGGGGCTTCTAAATTCATCCAATAAGGAGGAGCTTGGCTGGATAGACAGTTACTATAGCAACATCAGTAAGTCTATTACACTTTACGTGCAGTGTTTCGGAGACTGGAAGAGTTTAACGCTTATCTAAATATATGTTTTCGGATGGTGCAGATGGAACTGCTCCTTTTAACGTGATATTTATTTATTTTTAGTCATTTTTTGTAATTCCTCCCACTGCACTTCTGCTGCCCATATATTAAAACTATTTAGGTTAAATTCCAGAAAGGAGCAGGAAGAGAGCTGTACCTCCGAGGACCAGTATTACTCCTCCTCCGTGTTTGTGCTGTGCAGTATACCTAACCGAGCTCTGTGCTGTAAGGTGAGCGATTATTTATTGGACACATGAAGTGTGTGTGTGTGTGTGTGTGTGTGTGCGTGTGTGTGTGTGCTGTGCAGTATACCTAACCGAGCTCTGTGCTGTAAGGTGAGCGATTATTTATTGGACACATGACGTGTGCGTGTGTGTGTGTGTGTGTGCGTGTGTGTGTGTGTGTGTGTGCGCTGTGCAGTATACCTAACCGAGCTCTGTGCAGTAAGGTGAGCAATTCTTTCATTGTACTGGTTATTGATCCATTAATGACACATGAGGTGTGTGTGTGTGAGTGTGTGTGTGTGTGTGTGTACATCATGAATATATACGAGGAACGTGGGCATTTTAAAAAAAAAATCATCTTTACAAGGAAAAATATGGCACCTGAAGAAAGTCATACATTTTGGTAAAAAAATAAATATATATAAATAAAATATACAATCCAAAAGCCAGTGCGCTCACATCAAACAAGTCATAAAATTCACACAGAATGTTAAAAACACCTTTCTTTCTAAGATAACATAATTGGAGTTTTGGTTACATTATATGGCCATATATTGCTAAGCCCACCACCACGTCAAAGTACTCCAATATGAGTGGGTCCTAACACTAAATGCTTATACGGGGATAAATCTCTTTAAATGTGTTGCTTACCAAGGACCAAAGGGCCTTCGTATAGTACAACACAGAGACTCTCCAGCAATGTATAGGTCTGGACACCACGGATGGAGCCCCTGTGATGGGGAGGGGTGCTAAACCAGAGGGCTGGTCGGAGCCTCTACCATGCAAACCAATCCAAAATGGCAAGCACTCGCCTAAACTAGCATTTACCATAAGGGCTGCCGCTGATCATATATATATATATATATATAATCCCTTTTATACTAAATCCAAGAGAAATTACAGTTAAACAAGCATAACGCATTGCAAGACATCTCTTGTCCTTAAGGGGTTAATGAATGGGGTGGTCTCGCACGGAGCCTGGGGGAGAAGGGAATGTTCACCTTTTTTCAAGCAGAAGTTCTTAGATCAGTTAAATGGTTGTTTGTTCAATGTGGTGATACTTTGTTAGATTGCTCGCTTGCCCTTCCAGCACTGAACAGGTTTATTAACCCCTTAATGGCCACTAGAGTGAAAATCCACTGCTTTAGCACAGGCGACATCCATGTAGCCCTGACCCACGTCCTTATTATTGTCCCCTCTCCGCAGGAAGTCCACGAATCCGCGGTCAACGCTGTCAAGTTTAGCCCGAGTTCCAGGATGCTCGCCACGGGGGGCACCGACAAACTGGTTAAGTTATGGGAAGTTGTTGGGGGTAAGTCCTCGTAAAGTGCACACGTCCCGGGGAAAGCGTCCTCACTGGTGACGTCACCGGCATCCTGCACCCTGGGCAGTGGGCAGCTTCATCCATCTCTGTGGGAGAACATCCCAAGCCTGCAAAAGGCTACGTTTTGAAAGCAAGTATTGCAACGGAAAATGTATTGTTACAGTGTCGGCTTTAATATGTGTCTAATCTGTATGGTTACAATATATATAAAATAATATCTTTTTTATATATAAAA